>JAQFZE010000146.1:0-37234 GCA_034695245.1 Dicyrtomina saundersi
TACTACTACTACTACTACTACTACTAATTACATTTAGAAAGTATTTACGAATTATATAAAAATAGGTCTAACAATAGAAGAAGAAAAAAAAGGAAACGGACGAAGCCAAGATTCAGCAACATTTTAAAAACCATTGTCCAATTAAGTATACATATTTTCACCTCTTTTCTTCACACAATAATAATTATTGGTCCTTTATCCCAATCTGAATTCTGAGCTGACTGAGAGAGTCTTTTAACTTTTATCATAATCACAATCACCAAACGAGCAGGAATATCTATGCGGAAGAAGACACGCAGCCAAATATCCCACAATGAACCTAATATACTAAAACTAAAAGCAAAGACCAGAGCGTTATGTCTATATGTGATTATGTACATATAGGTATCAAAATTATATCAGATTAGAATATCAGATGGTGTGAGACCATATCCATTGTACTCTAGTCCTTTTTCTCCCAATATTTTTGTACAACATATTTTAGAATTTTTTAACTGTCATTTCTCCAATTGATATGTAGAGAACATCAGGTAGTACAGGTGTTAGTGTTATACATTATAATTATTGTAATTTTAGCTACTTGCTTCGAGACGTCCGCAGGAGGGGCGAGTTAAAATCCCTAAATATGTGCTCCAGTTCCAATTCTTTTTAAGTAATTATTCACTCGGAATCTAAATCTAATAAGAAAGATTGTGAAAGAGGTTTATTTTTATTTGTATTAGTGAGGTTATGTCCCTTATGTTTGCATGGGGAAGATGGCCCATAATATACATAGGTAGGTACATTATTAAGTAACGTATTTAAGCTTTGTACTCTCAGTATATAGACTACGTGTAATTGTAATTACTTTTAGTCTTCTTCTCAGTTTTCTCAACCAATCTTTTTCTTCCATATATATTCAGATATGGCATAATCTATCACTATTGTAAAAATACAAGTACTATATAGTTATACATAAAGAGTATATTAGGTTACGTAGTTTAACTAAATGAGCTAGTGGATGAGTGATAACACTACATTATTGTATTATTTAATCGAAAACGATACATCATGATAATTGTAATGACGTTGTTAAGTAGTCATAGTCTCAAGCATATATATAATTATACACATGTACATTTCGTTCGTCGTTTTTATTGAAAAGAAAAGCGCGTTGTAAATTATAACAATTATTATATAAAAAAAGTTCCGTTGTTTCAGTTCTCTACGAATATAACATCAGATACTACATACTATATAGTTAACTTAATTACTAATTCAATAGGTATCTTATATATTATTATGAGAGACGGGAATTGTAGTACTATATATACTATTATATGTTGATCATTAACTTTAGACTTTAGACAAAGGGAAATAAAAGAAAAAAATTATATTATTGACCATACAAATAAAGGATGTGACGAAAGTCAAAATAAATAAAAGAAAAACCTGAAGGCATGTTCACTTAAACGTTGACTTTAAAAATCCATGGTATGCATTTAAAAAAATCCATTCAATGTTTTTCTCAGTCATCCATGTTTTCACTAGTCTCAAACTTGCGAGGAAGAAATAAATTATAGGAGAACTTCCGGCATGGTTAAATCCAGATCCCAGACCCAGAACAATGCAAAACATTTTTAGCTCCATCGTGTCTGGTTCTGGTGTATCATCCTTCTAAGAATTTGGATTTTGTAATTTTACTTGTGCCTTGACACATATACATCTTTTAATTCCTTACAAGAAAAAAACACGTAGGTATTACTTCATATATTTCATAAAGCCGCCCAAAGAAAGATTCAGTTCAGTAGGCTGCTTACATACATGTCGTTTTCATTATGCTTTGCAAGAACTCAAGTTTTTTACAGAGATCAATGAAAACGACCCAGTTTTGAAAGTTAAAACATAAAGTTATGAATATTCAAGCTATATTATGTAACTGTATAAAAAGTATCGTGTATCGTAGTATCGGGCTTAAAGATGTTGGCTGTTGGATTTTTTTTAAAACACATTTCGTATCATGAAGCATTTGTTGGAGTAATCGTCACTCACAATCAGAAGAAACGATGATTTGCATTAAATACAAAGAAATTATTTAGCCCTAGTATGTAATTCTTTCATCATAGATTTTTAACGATAAGTAGGTTCGTAGTAGTGGTAGTTTTTTTGTGTGGATAGAGTTCGACTAAAGAACGACTTACTTTTCGTGAATAGTCATAAAGCATTTGTTCGTGTGAGTTAATGAAAAATAGTGATTACAAAGAGAATATGGCTCAAGTATTTAAATGAAATGATAACTTAAAGACGCTTCTGTGACTGCCAACCTCAAGTAATGACATATATTATAGAACGTCATAACAAATCCACTAAGAAAACAAAAGGCGTTTTGTTCCTTCCCTCGTATTTATTTCGTGCATAATAATAAATATTTCTATGCAACAGACAGCTTTTAGCTGGGAGCTGTTGAGCGAGTGTCTGAAGAAACTCATTTTAAATGAGAATCAAAATAGAATCTTGAACAGAATTAGACTTACAAGAGTGCCTACTTACTAGACTGTGGATCTCAAAACCTGTACGACACTTATTTAGCCGGATGTATCCATAGCCAGCCATAACACATAAAAAAGCATGTGGCTGCGGCTTTATTATACGGTATGGACGTGGAAATTATTCATTCTGCGGTAGTAAGTTAAACGGTTTGGGTTCCATCACTTCCATCACACCACCAATAGTATTTTATACAGACTTCTTTGACTTAGGTGTATATTTTTATCTTATTTCATTTTCGGTTTCTTGGATTGGATGAAATATCTTTGTCAAAGGCCGAAGGAATCTCTGATTGTAATTTTTAGAACCCGTCGCTAGCATACATTAATATCCCAATACAGTGCAGTGCAAAAAAACAAGACACACACAGCTCAAATTAAATAGGTAACCTACTACTTAAGTATACACACTACACACACACGAGCTGTCTGATTCCCATCTTGTCTGTCTGCAAGATTAAGATACATTGGATGGAAATAAACATTTTATTCTATTTAAAATCAGACAGAAAAACACTTACGCAATTAGATGCGCACTATTACTCAGTACAAACCATCTTAAAAAGTAGGATGTATATTCTATCGAACTTTCAGGTTTTTGCCTTACGACATCAAAAAATCTCAAATTCCGATCTTTGTTGAATGCTTCATATAGAAAGCCTTCTTGCAACTTTTGAGACTTACCTAACAATTTGCTATTTAATATCTTTTTAATTTACTACGTAGCACCTTCCTACATACGGCCTTCATTTTTATATAATATACAACTGTATGAAAAAAATGAAACCTGCACGACAGCAGCAAAAACCAAGCCAAAAATTGAAAGAAAGTCTTTCGTCCAAAAGCAAAGCATTTATAAACTATGCTAAATGATTTCATGTATTATGTTGTTGGGAGACAGGGTCTAATTCTGGCCACTGACAGCATTTCTGGAACGTCGATGCGCACGAAAAAAGTATACTATATTAGCAAAATTTTATGTCGAATTAAATCTACCAATTCTGTAATTTAGCTCTGCATGTATAGAAGCATAACTACCCAATTCGAAAAGATACGGCTACAATTTGCCACTTAACATGGGTATTATAGTGTGGCCCCTTGCTTTTTTAGTCAAATGGTAGCCACAACGACAACAACAACTTTTACCTAGTTTTTGAAAATTGGCATATTTGAATTTCCTGCCAAATCTAAAATTTGAATTTACTACCGGTCACACTATTACTGCAAATTTATATACATAAATAAATATAAGCTATAAGCTTAAGTTATATTACTGTGTATAAAAATACATCATTCGAACGGAAATTACCAGCAGAAAATTTTCAAAGAATTTATAAAGAAATTTTTGAATAATTAAACAAAACGAGTTTTTTCGAAAAAAGAAACATTTGGGAAGAATTTTATATAACGTTGCTACTTTTTTTTTGAACCCAAAAATGACGTAATATATAATTTTAAAAACAATTTTAGACTTGATTCATAATCTACTCGTCAAGAGCTTTAAAATGGTGTACCTACTATATGTTGGATTTCGTAAAGTATTCCAACACACTGGTAAATTATATAATACAGGTCCTACTTATATGTAATTTGAGCTAACTTTTCAATAATCAGTGACTTTCGACCTTCCCCCATCATTCAGTATAACGGCTAGGTTAATTTCAGCCTGGCTTCGCTTTCTATGGGTGAACTATATCTTAAATTCAGTAAGACCTTGATAAGGAATTTCGCCCGCATTCCTATCTCCAGTCAACTCACCGGTTCCCGGTTCCCGGTATGCTGTCACGAACATTTAAAAATAGATGATCCAGGGTAATTAACTCAATTATAGAATAAAACGTCAACGTATTTTACTATTTTTTAAATAGTAGTATTGTTGGAATTTACTACGTTGCTGCAGATAGCTAACTTCCCAGTACGTATTTTTACCTACTGAGAGTATTTTTTACTCAATAACCTGCGTCGAAAGTCGAAATCGAAACGCACTATTTTAAGCCCGTATGTAAACAAGTACACAGTATTCACGTCACGTCCAGTGTTAATATGTGCATAACCTAGCCACCCAATAAATAAAGTACGGCAACATGCTGACTGAACATCTGACCTCCTATACTAAACTATTTGGGCCACTGGTTCATAGCATTAATACAAATCAAATATTAAAATTTTGTGACTTTACATAGTCAATACTAATGATTAAAAAGTTCTTGAAAGTGTACATTACTGTGTATTATAATAAAATACAAAAAAGTCACAGAGCATGACAAATTAATTGAAATCACTCTCTCACTTTGTGCTAATGCTTATGACAAAACAAAGAGAAGAGAACAAATAGAATACCTAACTCGTCACTCCTATGTACGTACGGACTGAAGTACTTAGGTACCTACTACATTATTTATAACACGACATCACAAAATAAACTAAATTGTTTTTGTTTGCATTTCTCTCAAAGAAAGGAGGCTCCCGAGTCCTGCATAATTTGCTAATAATTTTACTAGTAGTCGTGTAAGAGGAAAGAATTACATAGTACCCTACCCATGGTATGATAATAACTGAAAACCGGCTTTTATTAGTATTAGCTTAGCGTGAAAGTGAATGTGGAAGGTATGACTGTCCACAGCATACTAAAACCAAAACAACACGAGTATGTACTCTACCCAGTCAACACTCTGAACTAAACACATCGACGTGTCGATCGATATCATCGTTTTACCTAGTAATACTTCAACGATAAGATGACAACAAGGCTTAGTGCTAATGTCAAAAGCAGAAATGTATTGAGCTGAATGTTAAAGAGATACAAAATATAAATGACACTTTTATAGAAGAAAATAAGAACTCGTAGAACTAGGACCTTGCTCATGGTCGGTATCGGTATCGGCGTTGGTGGCAGTGGCAGGCAGCAGCGGTCGTTTCAATGTCTAACAATAGTCAGCATCTCAAAATTCTTAGAAGTAAATTAATTATATTATGTTATTATGTGATGTCGTCTATAAAAGACTGCTGAAAATAGTGCACTAGGTAAGGTTTGGAGTTGGAGGAGGGTAGAGTTAAGAACGAAACGTATTAAGTAGGTAGCGAGTTTAATTCCGTGAAATCCAAATCCAACAGCTCACTCTCCTCTCACTTATAATTAGATGATTAGATAATGATTTCCGGATGTGGTGAATGTTACTGAGGACTGAGGATACCTTCATAAACGCTATTGCATTTAATTTTTTTTTCCTTGGCCTGCAAAAACCCTGCAAATCTACAATGTCATAATATATTTTGCTTTTAATCCCAAATCCCAATCCCGATTATAACTAACTCTGAGGAGGAATCAATGAGGCAATGGAAATACAGGGAAAATGCAGACAGATCTTGGAAATGGATTTGAAAGTGGCGCGTAGGGACTCGCAGTAGATAAGAACACGTAATGATTAGAAAATACAGGAGGGCATTGGCATCGTGGAAATGGACAGTCGGTGAAGTTGTGAAGTACTCGGCATTCGGCACATTCGGCAATATCGGCAACGATATACAAGTGACTTTTAAAGTGAACAAGAAAATCATCCGGATCCCCGATTATCATCTTCATGCACTTATTATATACTTACATTTACTCACACAGTTTAAAGTAATTTAAACTTGATTTTAAGTAATTAAAACAGTATATTTATTATAGTTTTCCAATACGTTACGTTCCTCAAGTCACTTTTTTCTTCTCCCCATACACTCTCCGTTTCATTAGTTTATCATTATTACTATATATTCCTGTGCTGGCACGGTAAATACTATTTAATTGTTTATTCACTTTTGGTTCCTATATATTGTGTTTAACTTCTGCCTACATAAATTGGTACTGACTAGTATGGTAATAGTTTAAACTTGCTCCAACTTATGTGTGTGTGTGTGCGGACGTAAACGGAGCAAAAGAGCAAGCTCTATAACTATATAGTTGATAGTAATCTAGTTTAAGTTTGATTTTTGACTCAATATAATAATTATATTATACATTCCATTCAACATTGTATGAGGAGGATACATACACTTACAACATAATGTAATACGCCGTGTTGTTTTTACGAGCTCATCCAATTTAAAATTACTAGACAATCAAATCGTTCGAGTCGTGACAAAGCACTTTTATAGTTAACTCCATCAAGTAAAAATAAAAGGTATTTATTTTTTTTAGTGTTCATTTTATATGTTTTGTATTCTTCAAACAATTTTTATTATTGCGCTGTAGTTTTTGGACTTACTTACTTGTGCTTCTTCACTCAAGTGTGTTATATATAAAACATCATATTGTTATATGATGTAAATTTTCAAGTTCCACGTATAATGAACGAAAATTGCCTTCTTCCTGTATAAGTTAATTAGGAAGCTCATGTTAAGTATATAGTGTATATTACTGTCTTTGAATTTCATTGCAATACTTATTATTATTGTGCACACACACAACTCTGACTCCGTGGACGCAACGCACGAAAAGGCACAGACAGGTGATCCCTATAATATAATTGTGCTATATTTTTGTATAACTTAATTATTTTTTGAAGGCTAGCCAACAAAGTTATTAGTATGTATTGATTGAAACCATCTAGTATATCTACACATATAAGCAGATCCAGTTTTTTATTCATTTTTTTTTACTCAGTCAGTAGTAACTATTGATTTCGAAATGTCACGTGTAGAAGGGGACAAGTATACAAATCTTAAGTTTATAATATTAATAATTCCTCCTAATGTGTGCATTTTCAGCTCCAAAGGTTATTCCTATGCATATTGACGAGAAAGTGTTACGTCCTCAAAGTTCAAAAACGAAATAAAACTATCGAAGAATTGACAACTACTACATTGTCCGACCAATTAATTGCATTGTCAGTTGCCTAATTATCGGTTCATTTTGCTTTTGTGAGGCGTGACGTGTGAGTCATATGCGGGAATTTTTCTTATTATAATCGTCGTTATTTTATAATATCAAATATACGATAAGGACTCCTTATCTTGTTGATTGACTATTTCGACGTTTATGTATAGGTCTTTGTGTGGTAATATTTTAGACTTGTGTAAGTAGGAGTTGTATAACAAGCACACGTTGTTTACTTACTTCATGTTAAATTGTACACCTCTGTACTCCAATATTCCAATCCAGAGAGTAGAGTGTCCAATATTAGATTCAGATTCAGGTCCATCGTTTTTAAAGTGGTGACTCGATAAATTGTCCTGATTAAATGGTTTCATTACGGCGTTGCTTCGATTTTATCTGAGGTACTTTATAAGTCAAAACTATATAACTGCTCTTTTTAACTAATAACGGTGTGGAATACGCATGCACGACTGCGCTACTAAAAAATTTAAGCCTTTGGTTTTCGGAGTAATTATCAATAATTTACCTTGCTAAGTATGATAATCTCGTATTATATTTAATGATTTCGATTTCTGGGTAATATGTTGAATGTGCCGATTTTTGTGCTGAAATCAGGAGCTCCGACTAAGTACACAGTAATTATTATTACAAGATTACATGTGAATCGGAATTCTCTGAAGAAAGCGGTTGAAATAACAAATTGAAGATAACCAACTTGTATAACAAATTGTACCAAATACCAATGGAAAAAACCCGGCAAGATATTTAGTATACAGTATTCAGACGACTACTGTAGCGAGTTGCTTATCGCTTTTTAAAAATTGTGAACTCCTGCTTGACACAATTCGCGAGTGTTCGTGTATTGTGTGTGCAATACATAGAATATACACGAAATCAACGCTGCTGTAGTCTCCCAAAGTAAAACTAACTTCCACAAACTGGCCAATAAAACTTAATAAGTCTGTAGTATCTCGTGTTTGTTATTTCTTCCAACTTTCAATACCAAAAACACCATCCTCAACCTCTATATAACTTCTTGCCTTTTGATCTGAACTTTGAATTACCTACTTTGAATTCTGCGGATCTATATTACCTAATATATAGTTATATACAATTTACTCTGTCATTCTGTACATACATTATTGTATTCTATTTTGATTGCTTTCCGTATCCTGGGGAATTAGAAGTAAAATTGATACTGGTGCATTGGGCAAAAAAAAACACACTCAACAAACTTCGACGGAGTCTCCAGAGTCTATAGCTTGCTTTCTACTATAGCTTTCCCCAAATTACTATCCCAGTAGATGAAAATGCCGAAGAATCGTAATCGAAAAACTTCTAAAGGAGCAGAAATAGAAGAGGTCAAATGGGAACTTAGGAAACGCGGCATTCGTCCAACTGGGAACATCCAAACTATGGTCATTTTTTCTTATTTTCTTCATTCCTTCAATCTCCGCCTATGATTTTCTCTTATACACCAGTGTATAATTACATTTAATTATATATGAATGTCCGCAGTAGAATTACGTAAATTTCAGCCTGGGGCTTGATAAATATTTTAATTTACTTCTAATTTTCTATTTACTAGTTGGTAAAACAAACATTTAGCGCATTGCTGGTATTGGATATTGGTATTTAATTTAATATTGTAGTTGCTTCATGGTTTGGTATTTGGTATTGCTCAATAATTGTGAAACGTGTGAGTAGTGAACAAAAATGCATGAGGTATTGTAGGGGGAAAATAGTTAAGGCATGTCTAAATAGATGTAACGAATCTAAATAATATTTATTAACAAAACTAACTACTGAAGGAACTATAAGGATTTTATTTATAGCAGTTATTCAAAGTACATGTATGTTAGATTATTATAGAGAGAAACGTAAATGGACTTTTCGCGGAAAAGTTCATTTAATTTTTGGTTGTTAGATTATCGTTGTACATATTGCTTAGCCATTGCATACAGTAGGATACATTTTTAACTGCTACATTACGATGACAAAATTTTCTTTGTTGGGCCGGCTGTATGATATATGACATCCATAGCCATGAAATTGGACAGTATTTTCGAATTCCGAACAGACGCTGACGCTATACACTGAAATGATCATAAATAATTCATTTGTTCATTTAAAATGATTTACAGATTTGGGTGTCATATGTCTCGATTCTTGCCCTCGAGCCCGTTTATTAATATGAGTTCATAGGGAATACAGATATTTGTACTGTTGTCTACAAAACTATTACGCCTTAATTATTATCAAAAGTTAGAGCCAGAGTTTAGTTGATAGATATAATATTTGATATTTTTATATATTTTTTGCCGTAGTCGTATTCATCGAGGCCCGTGTCACGTGATTATTCAGTTATAGTCTTATGTAGAAAGCTTATAAGTATACAGTATATTTGTAAACATTTGATTAAACTTGACCTTTGTGGCCCTTTAAAAAACTTATGTGGGTATAGTTAAGTATATGATTATATCATCTAGTATGAAAAAGTCTGTACAATCATCTTACTCTTCTTGAGCAAATAATCTAAGTAGATAACCTTGGTTTATTTTGATGTTTTTTTGGACATGATATTACTAGAGTAAAGTACAAATTGCTCTAAAGTATTTTTTCCTTAGGCAAAATGTCTATTATTTCCAAGTAAACTATAATGAAAATTACATTCACATTTTATAGAGCGAGTGTAATTTGTATTTTTGTAATCCATTTCTATTCCGCTCTCAGCTCTCCAATGTAATATATCACCTTTACTCTGTGGTCTCTGAAACGATTGTTTCGTTTCTTTTCATGCCATTCCAACTTCTACTTTGACAATTTATTGTGTTCCCAGAGACACTGTAAATATAGTATCCTCGTATAGTATATTTAGTGTATTTTAAGTTTGAATTATTTTTGACATTTTTATTTCTCTGAATTTCGTTCATGGACTTTATTGTTAATTTGGATGCAGACGCGGGTTACATATGTGTAATTTATTTTTTAAGTATTTAAACTTTTATTACTTAAGAATGTAAACTTAAAACTATCATGTGATTCGATTAGAACATAGTGTTCGTGTTCATTGCTCGCACGACCACGAACTGAACATAACTTTCAAAGTTAGAAAGGTAGCTGTGGTAGTCATTCTAGTGATTAATGGGCAGGTGATATTCATTCGTTTGATAGAAAAATTGCCTACATTATTTACATTTTTGTGCATTTTCTTTTAAAACTTTTACCGGCATTTCATTATTCTTTACTTAAAAAAAATCAAAGTTTTATTTATTCGTATGTGTAAAAACGGATTAATTTCTTGAGGGGGTATTACACAGAAAATTTACGTTGCATTATGTGGAAACATTTTTATTTTTGAAGCGTTGACTAGAACATTTTATTGTGTAACCGGATTTGTGCATTTGACTGCTCTGTGATTTGCAAATATCTTTTTAATTTTGCATTTATTTATCACAAGAAAGATTTGCGTCATCTTTTTAATTGTGCCCAGGTTGTCGCATGAGGATGTCTAGAAAAATACCTGTCCATGCTGCAAAATTAGTAGTTTTAATGAGTTTTGTACTTAGATGCATTGTTTATGCTGCGGTTATAAATTTGATACGAACGTAGATTAAATTTTGATTTTTGTGTGCATACAGTTACGGCGGCTTGAAGAGTTAAAAACTAAGGAAGAGCAGGATCGACTGGATTCACAGGAACAAGCCAAAATGAATAACAATTCACGAAAGATTCAAAAAAAGACACTAAGTGATGGTGAGATTCATACAAACCATGTGATTGGTAATAAGACAAACAAGGAAAATACAGATAAGAAGAAAAAAAGAAATCATGAATTAGAGGAGCGATCTCAGTTGGTCCTTTGGCGAAGTCCAATTAAAACAGTATCTTACTTTGTGTCAGAAGTCCCTTGTGCTATTAGTGATGGTCGGGATAGGTAAGGAAAACTTTGTTTAGATTCTTGTGTGCTATCATGCTATCGATATTGATTAACGGATTTATCAATGACAATGACAATTTTGATGAACTTGTAACTTCAGGTTTCTAGCCTCCTTGTATGATCCTCGAAAGCGCTCAATTCCTTCTGGTCGTAAACTCTTAATTGTCATGATTGTTCTTGCAATTTTCTATGGACTATACTTTTTTCTCTTTAAAGATGACGCAGAGTCACTGAAGGTGAGCGTGACCGAAATAGTGCCTATAAGAAATCTGGTATCTCAATTTATCTTTAGCTTACTAAAACATGTATGGAGGTTTCAATTGATTTTTTTACTGCAGTTGAAGGAATCTATGTACTGGTTTTCGTATTGGGTATTCTTGGGAATCTTGTCATCGGTCGGACTTGGAACAGGTCTGCATACTTTCCTCTTGTACCTGGGTCCCTTCATTGCCAAAGTTACGTTGGCTGCTCAGGAGTGTGGCACAACCCAATTTCCTCAACCACCGTATCCAGAACAGTAAGTCCCACACTAGTAAAAAAATGTTTTGTCTCCAGTGACTCCCAGTCCCAAATGATAAATACGGAGGGGGGGGGGGGGGCAAATTAAATAAAGGAGTAGTTGTGGTCCTGTAGTAAGATGTTTCCATCCAACACAAATATTTCTTTTGATTTTATCAGGGTCGTATGTCCGTCAGATTCAAACGGTGGCAGTGTCACTGTCTTTGATATCATGGCTAAGATACGATGGGAATCTTTAATGTGGGGCTTTGGAACTGCACTGGGTGAGCTACCCCCCTACTTTATGGCTCGTGCAGCTCGCCTCACAGGGATGGATGCTGATGACGAGTTAGAAGAATTCACTCAACTCTTGCAGCGTAAGAAGAAAGCAGATCCATCCAAAATGGTAAGAAACTAAAATCATAAAAATTCATTTAGTTTCACCACTGTTGTGCCTCTGTAGATATTAAAAGTTGGTATGGATAGGCGCACTGTTACTTTCAACGTGAAATTCTAATACTTATACATAAAACTACTATGGTTTTATGAATTTTCCCTTCGTTGGGGTCTTGGGGTTTCGTTGCGTTTGTATCATTTTATTATATAGCAGGAAAATGCGTACCTATATGACAACTATTATCACGTTTGAACTTTTCAGTTCTTGGCCAGTGGTAGTTGGAAATTCAAATTTTAAATATTGCATTGGTGTAATTGGCCAATAAATAGATTAAAAATTCATTTTTTTCAAAATATTTCGAGCATAAGTGCATTTAAAAATTGATGAAATAAATGGAATCCTGTCAAGAAATTATGGTTTTGAAGTTTTTAATGTGACTGACACTATAATGTCGTAATATGTAATGTCAGGGTGAGCCCACTATCAAAGTAATCCTCGGGTAAACCCGGGGTCTGTCATGTTTCAAATCTTCGGGGTGCCATACTGCTAGTTTAGTATTATTTTCTGTTTCAGCTGTTAACATAATATTGAGCATTCTAATGAAGTATTCTGTGAGCTTTTATTTTCTCTGGGCAATCATTAGCTGTCATTAAATATTTACAGAGTATTCTGGAGCGTGGTAAACTATGGATGGAAGATCTAGTTGAGAAAGTTGGTTTCTGGGGAATCCTGGCGTGTGCCTCAATTCCTAATCCTTTGTTTGATCTTGCTGGTATAACTTGTGGACATTTCCTCGTTCCTTTTACAACATTCTTTGGAGCCACTGTTATTGGGAAAGCTATAGTCAAAACCCATCTCCAGATGACCTTTGTCATCTTGGCTTTTAACGAAGAACTACTTGAGCGGTACTTCAACCTTTCTCGTATCATAATAACAATTTTGTGTGTCCTAACTCTTTAGAATTGCGAGATACGCACAGTAAAATTATATTGCTACCTAGTTATCAGTATTGAATGTCGTTTTTAAATTTTGCTTTGCTAGTGTTGTCGGATTAATCCGTTCCTTGCCTAAAATCGGTCCAATTGTCAGTGATCCATTTGAAGAGCTCATGAATCATCAAAAAGCAACATTGCACAATAAGTCAGAAGGAGACCGTCAGGTTGGTTTTTTCTTCTTTTTTTTTCTCAGTTCGATAATGTGCGGTGTGCACTATTGTATGTGAATATTATTCAAATGAGTAAAATATGTAGTATTGTATGAATCGGATGTATAATTTTTTTTTCTTTTGTAAATGCAGGAGGGTGGAATTCTAGCATTCGTATTGGAAAAGGTGGTAATGGTTATGATAATATACTTTGTCATTTCCATTGTGAACTCAATGGCACAGTCATATCACAAGCGATTATCGAAAGAACGCAGTGCCGGCACGAAAATTAAGTCTTGACCTAATCTCTCAAATTAATGAGCATGTGACTCAAAAGTATAAGTACATTGTTATTTTACCCTCCCAGCTCTCATCAAAATTTTATTTACCTTAGTTGCGCGGTGATTTATAATTTCTATATTTTCTATTACGAACATGCTAACAAAATCAAACAAATAAACAAAAACTAACGAACAAGGATTAACTTATGCTTCTGGTTTTGCTCGGATGTCGGCTTGGACTTTCATAAACTCCACAAGATTCCTGATGAATAGTTAACTTAACTATTACTTTGTCGTCCTTACTTTTCATTCTTATCGTTATCTGTTGTTACTGTTACTGTTTACAGTGTTTGCACAGAAGCCGTAGGGAGAGGTTGTATTTTTAACAATAATTACTATGAAATTGATATTTGGTGTATATTTCAAGAACATCAGCTAAGCAGATTAAATTGAAGGAACCAAACCGCATCTCGTCGTCTACAAAAAGAATATGCATTTTTAATTGTCCACTACTAGCATGGTGTACATACGTCGCTGAGTCGTGACGACATTATGTGTAATGATCTAAGTGCTGGAGTGGCTGAAATAGAAAATAAAGAATTTTAAATCTCCATTCCAAAAAAAATAAACATAAAATGAAGAATTTATGCCGTACAAGATATGTAAAGATGAACATGTTTGTTGTATTTGTTCAAGTCAAACTTTTAAGGATAGATTGTACTTGAGCGCTTAAAGTTGAAAGTAATATGATGACTTGAGCACTCATTGAATGAATGTGAGTGTCTGATGGAAAAACTCTCGATCAAAAGTGAGAATGCGGTTTCACTTTAATAAGAAAAGATATGATGACAGATACTTGGATGGATCACGAGTACATCTGCTTCTATCAGTAGTTCACCCATATTCTTATTATTATTAAGTCTGCAAGATACATATAAATAGACTTTAATTGTAAGAGTGTAATAGTAATAGTATAATTACATGCTACAAATTTTTGTTTGTACCTATACAATCTTTGTTTTCTTATAATATTAGGGATATTATAAGTAGGTTTTGTGTTATTTCCCCAGGCGTTGTAAATAACTAGGCAATAAGGAAACATTTTATTTGAGTTGCGGGTAATTGTTATTAATTTATTCAACTTTGTATAATGAGTATATACAGAACAGAACGACTTTTGCCAACTGAGTAGTAAGTATCACGTTACATGATTTAAATAAGATTTTTTTGCCAATCTGTCATTCCCTTTCACGAAGTGTGACATGACCACTGACTGTTGTGAATGTTTCGTTTAAAATAAGCAAAAAAGAAATACATTTAGATGGAAACTTGTGATGTCGTTAACTAGGTATATGATTAAATGTAAGTAATTATAATATATAGCCTACTTGCCGCAATTTCTGTGTGCTCAATTTGTACTAAATACAATAATTATTATTACTATTACTTCAATCACACACTGCTTGTGATTACGAGTGTTGTTTGTTTTGATGGAGAAACACTGGACGAAACAAACAAAACATAAATTGTCGTGTCGATGTTGAAAAATGATGACGTGTGGTTTTTAATGAAAATGAAAAGACTGCCATGCAGGCTCTGGTACACAATAATAAATTAAATCCTTTTGTGTTATAGTTAGTTGTTGTATGTAAGAAAAAGGCACTACTCTTGTCTCCTTGTCTTGAGTTGGTCTTTTGATCTTGACTTAACTATATAACACTTCAGAAAACGTAACTACTAAAAGCTCGATATTTTTCATTGAATTTGAAGTTGTCATATATCACATATGTACATGAATGTTCATCAGCAGGGCGACTCTACTCATGCTGTTCGGATCATGAGTAGTGTGGTCAATAATCAAAAATTATTGCAAAAAAAACGAATGATGTGCTTGAAACAAAACATTTCAAAATACTAAAAAAAACTACACTTCGGTGGTAATCATGTTATGGTGGTAAAATAAACTTGTTGCATTTTTCAAAATGTTTTTAGACACACATTGTGCAATTGTGCTTGTATTTCATAATCATTTTTAATAACTCATATCCAATGTACCACGTCCCCTGCTTGACTATTCCGATTTTGAAGAGAGAAAAAAACCGAACGCCATGCTCGTTTTACAAGATATTTTATTTTTAAAAGAACTTGGAGGCGGCAAAGAAAAAAGTAAATACAGTAACAATTAGTATAGATTTATTTGGGTTTCAATTTTTGCTTACAATAACAATTCCTTCCAGTGTAATATACATAATTCAAAGGCAGGAATACCAAGAAAATGTATGAACCGATTACATTGCATTCGTAGACGTAATTATATGCACCTCGTCGTTTTAGCTTTCTCATAAAATCTTTCTGTGAATAATATACGTAGATCTAGTATGTACTTGCAATTATTAGCATAATCTTTGTTTATCCTGTTTTGACTACTTTTACAGAGTTCAATAATGAGAAACAACTTTTCTAACACTCGTGACAAAAAATCTGGCAACCTAAAATACTTAGCGATACAGATGATCCGCCTCGATATTGGCTGCTATTTCAGGTTCCCACTTGTCGCCATTGCTTAATAACTTGTCCTTATTGTATAGTAATTCTTCATGCGTTTCTGTTGAAAATTCGAAATTCGGACCCTGGGGAAAATTTACATACACAATATGATTTACTTGACACTAGTATCGTTTTCATAAAATGAGGCATGTGTTTATGTTAAGTCTGGGTGGGTTGTATTTTAATTTCAAAATTTTATTTTGAAATAATGTCAAAAGGTTTATACTTTAGCCAACGTTCTATTAATTTAAGCTCACCTCCACAATAGCGTCAACAGGGCAGGCTTCTTGACAAAAGCCACAGTAGATGCATTTTGTCATATCAATATCATAACGTGTGGTTCTCCTACTCCCATCTGCTCTTTCTTCAGCTTCAATTGTTATAGCCTGCAAAGAAGAATCACCTCACTCATGAACGATCCTCAATTTATTGAATAACAACCATAATTAATATGTTTTTTAAAATAAATCGCGGTACCTGAGCCGGACATATAGCTTCACATAGCTTGCAAGCAATACATCTTTCCTCTCCCGAGGGGTATCTTCTTAAAGCATGTTCTCCTCGGAAACGTGGACTCAATGGCCCTTTCTCGAATGGATAATTAATTGTTGCTGGCTCTTTGAACATATGAGCTAAGGTGACACCGAGTCCTTTTTTTTACCAAATAAAATTTTATTACACTCTAATACATACACAAACTAGAAAATGACTATTAAATGAAAACCCTCGAACGGATATGGATCACTGGATGAGCTAGATACAGTGTTTACTTTACAAAAACAACCGAGTTTTTCCTCTTTAAAATATATAATTCAAAATTAATAATGTACTTCGATTTTAACTCAGGAAGCATAACTCTTAAATAAAAAAAAAGAAAAGGTAAATATTATAAATAACAATGTTTACATGATGTCGATTAAGTGTTTAATTCCATAGGAAATAGGTAAGCTTCCTAATAATAAGTGCTTAGCCAGTTCAAGACCGTACCCCAAACAGTTTGTTTTTGCTTTAATGGCATTTCATTGATTTCATGCAAAAACGATGATTTAAAAATGCACACATAAGTACATATTACAAGTTACCTCGCAAGATTTCCGTCATAAATATGGTAGTAGCTGCTCTGTCCGTAATATCACCCCAGGTCATACTTAATTCTTCATTGTTCACATATTTATAACCCTTTTCGGCGGCTTGGGCTGGGACTGATGTGTGAAGATTGGAAGTGCAATTACTAGAAAGGATCTGAGCAGGAAATTTTGACTTAATTGCTCTACTATACATCAAATTTCGAGTCGACCAAATCATTGCAGTTCGAAGCATTGTCCCGTGGATCCCTAAAATATCAACCAATTGCCAAATAAATATTACGTTGGAAAAAGCAGAGCCGGAGATAAATTCAATGTTTTTTTTTAAATACGAATTGAGATTACAGGCGTAAACGGTGCTATTGTCATTGCATATTCGCACAGTACAGCACAGCACTACTATCACAATTATCCCATTAATTTGATTAATATTGTGATTTCAATAATGCAAACGAAAATTGTGAGGAAAGCTAGTGTTATATACATGTACCACTAATGACAACTAGCAACGAATGTAGAATTTCTTGCCATACTAAAATCAATAATTGCGTGAACTGCAAAACGGTTTATTCAAATTTTATCTAATATAAATCAGAACGGAAACGGAATTCTTTATAGTAACCATTAACGAAATACATAATAGCTGCCACTGCCACGCTAACTACTACACTGCATGTCCGTTTTGAAAAAAGGAAATTCTCACAATTTTCAAGTTTATCTTAACAACTACTATCAATACACAATACAATTAATGTGTCCTAATTACTACTACGTATTACAATCACATAATATATGAAATATTCTAGGATTCATCTAAGCATTTTGATGTAGTTCCTCCCCTCGGGGCATGTTATATATTTTATATCGAACCATAAAGAATTAAAATTTATTGGAAACTGCTTAAAATTGTATATACAAACAGTGAAAATGCTCCATCATTGTCTTTTGATTCAAACTGAAAAATGTTATACATAAGTACCTACAATATTTCTGTTTTGTCATGTTTTTTTTTCGCGCAGTCTTAAATTCTTTACATATAATAATAAAAGTTGAGGTTTCATTTCAATATTGGTTGTACCAACTAAAATCACTGTATGAACAAACTTTATCATTTCCAACAATATTCTAACATCTAAATGGAAGCACTTAAGATAAGATTTCATATATTTGGAAATATTATAAAACTTACCGAAATTCTGCGCCATACTGGATGTGATGAGGAGCACACAGACTACAATTTAGAAATTACTCTAACTGCATAAGCAGCCGGTGAGGTAATTCAATTTCAAAAAGAGGAACTCACAGGGTAGATATTAAAAAACGACAAAATAAATTAAATTTCACACCTCTCTCACAATCAAATTCCAATGTAATAAGTGGACTTTTCAAATCTTACAACCTCGACTCGCAACTTAGCCCAGCTGCTCGTGGAGGCAAAATGTGAAACTTCGTGAAGAAGGCAAAAACTTTCTTCAATACAAAAGTTTTGGATATTATTTTTGGGAGCTTATTGAGACAAAGTTTAACCATGTGGCTGGAGCGGAGCTTTCACTTTTTTATTTGCAACCTCTTCCCTCGCTCTCAATTCTCAGTTATCTAATTTCCAATTAATTTTTGTTTAAAAAAACTCTTACTTAACTTACTTTTTTATTTTTTAGGTTAGAGCACTTTAATATAATTGCCTTGTATAATCATTCAATTGGTTTTCCTTATGTGAAAATTTAAATGAAACTTGGTATAAATGTCCACCATATCCCTTGTCTACATTGAACTACATAATACTAAAATGAATAATTAATTACATTGAACATTGCTATAAGTCTTCAACTTCCAAATACAACTAACGGAAATTATTTTTTTAGTTTGCACTTTTCGGTTGAAATTAATTTATTGGACTCTTGAAAATATTTTTATTTGCTCTCTGTTGTCTGTTGGTTATTTTTGCTATTTTACGATTAAGAGATTTAAATTCGTTAATCATCATACTGAGTTTAGTTCATCATACAGTCATAGTTTATGGTCTTGTCTATAGCTCGCTGACAAAGCTATAAGTCCAAAAGTAAGTTACAAAAATAGGGCAGATTTTTTAATTTAAAAATATCAAGAAGTTGCAATAACCTTTAAGTCGCACAAAATTAATTAAAAACAAGGTTGGGAAGGATTGAAACTTGCTTTATCCATACATAATTGTGGACTACAACCGTCATGTAATTTTATCCCAATATAAGTGTCAATTTTTAGCATTTAATTGCAGCATTTAAAATTACAATAGTTATTGATTTGTCCACGTATTATTACAAAAGAAAGATATTAGAGCATATACATACAGAAGCAGATACGGGGAAGACTTTTTAATGCATTTCAATGCATTGTAGAGGAGACAAAATTATATAGCATAATAATTAAATTAAACATCTTGGGTTTGGGGCATACACTACTGGCAGATACATACTATAATTTTATGAACTCAAAGAAATTACTTGGATAAATTAATTTTTGATTTAATTTGTACTTTTATCGTGATCCTTAAAATACTGAAAATTCATTTGTCATTGAATATAATAATTGATATAGGGGATGGACGACACTATTAACTGTGTATTACCATAATAATTAATAAAGTAATAGTGTAAGTATAGTAGTTATACCAGTCTAATCGTAAGTACGTAATTACGTAACATGAAATTTTACTTTTTACTGTCTTTTCTCTGTTCTGCAAGAGGTATAATCTTCCTCATGTGAATAGTTACAATATAGGATAGCAGGCAGGTAGAACATGGTTTGGCAAAATAATGAAAAAAAGCAATGATCTTATAACCGGTTCGTGTATTTTGTCAATCACAGTTCATTGATTTGCCATTTTTAAATCGGTTTGTTTAACTACCAGTGATTGAGTATATAGAAGCTCAGGATTACGAGAAAGAAGAAGAAATTATGCGTACATTTAAGTAGGTACACATGTGTGTAGCTATAAGATTTTAGATATACACCCATATATTATGATGCATATAGAATCATATATACTGGTAGAAAGTAGGAATTTAAAGGAAAGTAGGAAAGTACCTAATAAAGGAAGGAGATGTGGCGCTGGCCGGGTATGCGTATGGGTTTAGCCGGGGAAATGAGCAGTAAAAAGACCATATATAGGAGGAAGCCTCTTGTCTGAACAGGTAGATACTTGCATTTATTCTCCTGACTGCTCATCTGTGAAGATGCTGCTGTAATTTCCTAGCTATCCATTTACTTTACTTATTTGCATTTGCGCCACCCCAGCATCTCTAATCGTAAAATCAATGAATAGCGTCCCATATCATCCTCTTCACATGTCATCCTCTCAACCACCTCCACCTCCATGGAATGGGCCTAGGAGAGCAGAGCATTTTATTCAACGACCACTTCCACTCCGACAAAAATTTAATGTGATCACTTCATCAGTCTTCCCTCATACACTATCCCACTCTTGCCATTTCTATTTCTATTTCTAATTATATGTACGTTCCCTACTACTCCATACATCTCATTATTTTTCCCATCCTACTTCAGGCTCAATTCTTTGATTCCTACGAAACACGAGTAAGAATCACACAACATTCAGGAAATGACTCCTGTAGGAAATTTCATCTTGTTAACACTTTCTTCAATTTTGCTATTTATCATCATTGGGAACGAAACAAAAAGAATCTGTGGACCAAACCAATTCAGGTGAACTTTTTTTAAGCAATTTAATATGGGATTTGACAAAAAAACGTTTACTTTTCAAAAATATAGATGTAAATAGAACATTTGTTTCTTTAAAATGAAGGTGCAAACACGGGAGGCGATGTGTTTCAGGTAATTCAAAAATACATTCATAAAAGTTATTATATTGTATTTAACACGTGTATACATTTTATTTCTTCAATATTTGAACAGCTCTTAATGTCTGCGATGGAATAAACCATTGCAAAGACTCGATGGAAGAGAATCGAGGATTTTGCAATGGAAACTTTACTGGGTTGACCAAAGCCGTTTCGAACAAATGTAAGCCAGGGATGTATCGTTGCAGATTCGGTGGATGTGTCAATGCTACTGTCATTTGTGATGGCCATCCTGACTGCTTTGACTCATCCGATGAAACTAAGGACTTGTGTGGAAAAAATAGGTACTTTATTTATATTGAGAACTGGATATGGAGTGAAATCATGGATTTTTATCTAAGATGTATGTAAAAAACTGCATTATGTTGATGACATAATAATTATTCTATACATTCTATGATTTCACTCTCTCCTTGCTTTCTCTAGATGCTCACCAAAACAGTTTAGATGCGACTACGGCGCTTGTGTGAAGAACAAAGTTACATGCAATGGAAGGAGAGATTGCTTAGACGGATCTGATGAGACTCGAGAAATCTGTTATGCTAAACTCTGCACTCCAGAAGAGCATTTTAAATGTAACTATGGGGCATGTATTGCGAAAGAAAAGGTATGGAGTGAAATACAATTCTTATAGCAAAATTATAATTACTTAAGTTATCACTTAATATGAATGATTATGAATTTTTGATTTTTTTTAACCTCCAAAGGCATGCGATAGTGCGTACAACTGCATCGACCACAGCGACGAGGATGAAGAATTGTGCCACGGCATTAGTAAAATTAAAAAAATCAAACCGAAGATTCCCTAAATCCTGAATTTCAAAACCACACGACATCGAAAAGTCCGCACATACCAATTAAAATACACAGTTACTTGCTTCAAATATAATTAAAAAATGATGGGACTTAACAAATTTTATTACTAGAGCTTTACAATAAATAAAATTACATACATTATACAATGTGATTATTGGGAATACGTCGTATCTATGAAACTTTAATAGGAATAACATTCAACAACATCGCTCCTATATATACCTATTAAGTTAATTATTCAATATTGAATGCAAAAAGTGAAGTGTCTACAGAATAAAAACGAGTTTTAAATAAGAAAAAAATGACGTTTAGCATACAAGTAAAATTTTTTAGACAATATGATAAACTATTGAACTGCCAAATATATTGTAGGAAATAGAAATATATCTTTTTTATCAAATAATACGTGTATATCATATTTTTAGGCTAAAACATCCTCTCTGTCCGCAATGTAATGTTCTGCATTCTCAATGCTTGAAAAATTGAGGAAATGTGCCGCACGATGAACTTCATGATAAAATTCCTTCGGATTCGATAGAACAACATCATATTTCATATTTGGATCATGTCTCACTCCCATAAAATTGTAATTCCAGGATCCACATGAAGGCACCATAAAATAGCCTAAGAATCTATCACTAAGTAGCATCTGCACTTTCTCATAATGAGACGGCAAGTAGCCTTTGGGGTTATTTCCACGATCCGTATTTTGTCGTCCCCATTCATATCCACTGTAATTCCATAATAAAACAGTGTCTTACTTTTTCTGTAAAATGACCGGCTAATTTAAACACCAGTAACATAAAATAGGACTATTCTTACCTTGGCGTTAATTTGTAAGCTGTGAGAGAACATGAACCAGGCGTGAAACTGCAGGTTATAATAACCGTTTTCTCACCATCCCATTCAGGATTCTCTGCCATTATCCGTGCATGCGAACTAATGTCTTGAGGAGACAACTGTGGCAATTCATTAGGCTGCGTGTGAATCCAACCAAGAGGTTCCATTTCTGAAGCACACGAATTTAAATTAACGGATGAACTCATTAATTAAAAATCTAATCTTAAAATTGAAATCTACACAGCAATATACTCAAATCTAATTACCTTTTAGAAGTTCATGCTGTGGTAGAAGAATTGGCATATGAACGGTTTGATGAGTTCCCCACTGAGGTGGCATAACAATGCATCGAATTTCTTTTACTTGGGGATTATCCGATGGACTGATGCCATAAAGGTAGCCCGAAATTTGAGCCCTGTAATTAACATTCATTTTTTCATTAGCTCTATGTTTATGTTAGTTATTTCATTAAGAACTCAAATCCAACATTAAAAATTAAGCTTTTTGTCTCACCTGAGGTCTGAAATCGTCACAAACTTTTTGAGTAAATTTTTGGGCAAAATATAAGTAAAGCCAGTCTCCTTAATGTCATCGGAGGAGACATAAATATGATTGGTTCTCAAATGCAAATTTGTTGCGGAAATCGCCCTAACTCGCCACTCAGTCTTACTAGAAAATGTCTGTGTCTCATAGCTGGATGTGGTGGAGGTAATGATTTCATCCCCGTGTTTATTCACGGTCCTTGTGGTAGTTGCAGTCAGTTGGGATTGTTCCTTACTCTGCTTCTCAATCTCAGCAATTTGCTGTCTTTGCTGAGATGGTGCTGAGATTTCCATGCCCAAAAGTATGTCTCGAATTTCAGATTGTGTCAAACTGGCCACGTTGACATTATTCTTTTTACCGTAATCCGCTAGGATCAAATCCTTTAATTGAACTTCAACCCGAATCCATTCATCATCTGTCAAGCTCGGCCAAATATGATGAGACTCGGTGATTGTCGTCTTGTCAGGCTTGAGTATCACTTTAGTCCTTTCATTATTTACATGAAGAGCTCGGAGAATAAGAATCAATCTTGAGAATGCAGTGTAAGATGAGATGGTCTTTAGCCAGTCATCATACAAATTGAACAGAACCATTTGAGGTTCTGTAGCTTTCAAAATTAAATCACCGAATTTCTCAACTTTGAGACAAGCTTGGAAGGGCAACTGAAGTTCAGACCCTTTGATGACGATATTTGGGAAATCTAACAAGTGAACTTCCAACGGGTCCAACATTCCTTTACGAGTTACGATAATTTGTTTAGGTTGTTCTTCGACAGGAAGGGAACGAATAAGTGCAGCAACTTCTTCAGCAGTTTTCCATTTCGCAAGCTGTCCAAGTCGTTTCTGTCCAGCCCATACAGATGTATGAATAATTTTTAAGAACAACTGCCCTGTCCTGGGATTAAAAATGAAGATAGCTCCGTTGATAGGCTTGGTTGTTAAATTTCCTTCGAAGGTCTTGTGAATGGTGACTCGATACACGTTCGTGTCATCCACAAACCAAATGATCTGATTTGAAAACAATTCACCGTAATTCTGGGAAGACAAGTAAGGTTCAGTGGGCTCAGATGAGTATAGCTGCAAGGCTTTACGAATTCTTTCTCGCAGTACATACAACGCTGGGTTGGCTTTCATGATCTTTGCCATGGCTTGCTGAATAAGAGGCTTACAACCAGGGAACCAGTTCCCATAAGCACTGTGGAGATTATACGCCAAGTCTACTGCTATCAGTACTCCGGTAGGACTAGGATATATTGACATGTTGTCTGTTGTATAGTCTAAGAATTTAGCTCTCGCGTATCTTTCAATATCGTGAGAGTCGTAGTCACCCCAACGTAGTTGGACGTCTAACCAATATTTCTGTGTCGTCGTACTATCCATAGTGTCTTTGGAATCAGCAAGGAGAGATGGTCGAGAAACATTCCACTTATAGGCAGCAAACAGGAGAATATCTGCACACGATGAATTCATTTTATATGATTTCCTGGGATGTATAGTTTCCTTCTGAACAGTCTCGATTTCTAAAGCATCCAGCTCTTGATCAAATACTTGACACAAGTCCATAATCACTGACTCGTGAATCTTTTGCCACAAGTGAGCGCGGAAAATTTGGATAAGTGAAATTTTAAGGGTTGGGATTTTACCGTGCATAAATATGCCCGTCAAGTCCAATTGTACTTGGAAACCTACGTACACATTCGCACGATTAATTGTCGGTGACCACCATAGTGTGAAACGACGATTGGGAATTTGATTTAAACCAGATCTTTGGGCATTGGTCAACTTTTTGTACTTCATAGATTCTTCAAATCCTGAAGCTTTCTCCCAGAAAAGACCTTCCCAAGTGGGGAAGTAAGTTCCTTTGAATAGCGTGTGCTCCAAAATCCCTTCAACACCACCCAAAGCTTGAATCATATCTGTTCGGTAATTATTCAAATTCCACAATTTTCCGTCGTGACGTTGGTGAGTCCACCAGAATGGATTTTGCTTCAAAACTTGATACTGCTTGAATTCGGTACGAACTCGCCAGCCTTTGTCATAAGCCAGAGTGTGACGGTCCTTCTGAAATAAAGTATTAATTCGAGGGATTCCACGATCCCAACTATCTTCCAAGTCTTCTAGTGTTAGGCGCCGATTTTGTGCGTTAGCTTCTTGCCTCTTCAAAGCGTACTCTGCCCAAACTCTTTGAGAGTCGATGAACTCGGCTTCCCAAGGTTGGATGTATCTAAAAACCAAAACATCAAAATTATATTTCACCCGGCTATGTAGTAGTAATGGAAGAAATAATGAAGGTATTATTTAGTAAAGATGAGGTACTCCTTCTGCTGACCTATATAAATTTGGAATAAGCTGGTCCTCGTCGTGACTCATGCCAGAACGGAAATGTGTAATTCCCACATCAGTTTGCTTGCTCCATCTCAAATCTGACTGGGGAATAAGGACGTGGCCCATGGACAACATACCTAAACCACCCAATTCTTTGGGTGTATAGAATACTACTGGAGGAAACCTCGACGGCATTTTAGAATTGAGGCCGATTTTAATTCGAGTCTGAATTTTGTTTTCACATTTTACAAGTAAATCCAATAATTCTTGGGTATTAACTACTGCTTCCCTGAAGTAAGTCATTAAACCAATGAGAGCAGTATTCCATTTATTCACAATTTTAGTAAAAGTGGTGGAGCCGGACGCCATAAGGATTTGTCGTACTCGATTGTGGAACCGACTCATGGACTCATCGTCTACCCGAAGGAAACACTGTGCTGTTCTTTCCTTAGTGATTTCATTCTGTAAATTCCAAACTCCATCTCGATTTGTAAACTCTTCATGAGTGGTTCGGATTTTAGGTAGGATTCGGCACTCAAACCCACACATATTGAACAACAAGTTAGGATTGTCCTGCAAATAAAATGAGCACATACTATGAAGAAAAACTGACATAATCAAAATATCATTCTCATAGAATTTAAGGTTACCAAATAAAAAGAATTACCTTTGAGTATACGCTCACAAAACTGTTTTCCCACTCAATGGTAGTGACTGATCGAGGGAGTCGATTTTTCATGTCCCAAAAGACAGCTCTTCCTAAATTCACATCGTGTTTCATCAATCTCATCCGTGCATCTCGTGGCCAACATTTTTTGTTATTATATCCCACAATATTTTCATTGTTGGGATCCGGATGCTCAGTGAGGTATCGCTGAATTAAATCTCGAGCTTCATCAGCAGAAAAACGGAGAAGTAAATGAACTCGGTCAATATAGCGGGTGTACAATCGTATGGGATGAGCAGACTCCGTCACAACATCTTGGAAAGTTGCAAAGTCATTCGGCATTTGGGGAGGGCCAGCCATTTCAGCAGATCGTTGCAGACCCAAAACAAGCAAATCCAGGACAAGTCCATAGTACTTTAAAGAAATGTTGCAATTAATTATAACTTAATAAAAGAGACATGTAATAATTCAGACGTAGTTTTACGGAGCACTTCAAATAAACAGTAATTACCTGCACAATAAAGGAAGCAAACTGCAAGCCTCTGATTATGCCATAACTGTTTGTGTGATTCATATCTTTGTAATTAATGACAACGTTGTTCTTAGCAGTCATGTAATCAGCAATATTGTGGTCGACGATCAAACGCAAGAGCCGATTGAGCAAAGTCAAATCCATCTTTTCATATATTTTCTCGTATTGTGATTCCAGGAGTACATTGCACTCTCCCTCTCCTGTTTCCCAAATATCCTGCAAGTTGTTGATTCCTTGACAAAATTTGTAGAGTAACAGTGGAGGTGGTTCCGAGTCAGCTGGTTTTACCCACGGTGGAAATAATCGCCGTTTATCTGCTTCGTACCACAAATACTGATCCAAATAAGCATCTGTGATCTTCTCTAGAGGTTCCACATCATACACCGGAATTAAATGAGAATACAAATCCATGAATTCAATTCCGACTTCTTTAAAAGCTCTCTGAGTGAGTAAATGACGCTTGATACGTGATAAGGCTTCGTGTGGGTTATCATAAGCTTGTTCTATCAAGCCAAGTTCCTCTCGCTGGCTCTGATTCAATCTTGATTTCACACTATAATTCGGAAAATAAAAACGTATAATTAAATTAAATACGTACTACTAACTTCCTTTTTTTCGTGTTATCAATCTTAAATATTTGATATACTGACCTGTAAGCTTCTTTGAGTCTCTCCAAAGCAAGAATCAAAAGTTTTGTATCATGCTTGTAGGACAACGGTGGAAAAGGAATGGGAGAGAAACGCCGTGACTCCAGCCAATGCACTGTAGTTGTGTAAATTGCAATAGCTTCCTCTGGCGAAATATAGGGACCGTCTTTTAAATAATTATGCTGCCGCTCTTGCTCAGCCTAAGCAGATAAACAACAACAAAAAAGATATAATAATGGAATATAAAGTGAAACATAATCAGAGGAAAACTTACTTTCAGGTAAAGACGAGTGAGACGTCCAAGATTCTTTTTACAAACGGTTTTATCGACAGTAGCACCTCTTCGTATTCTTTCCCGATTGTAATGAGCTGTATTGGTCCACCAATCTGACTTCATCTTAACAAAACGGAGAATCATATTTTCAACAGGAGTGGGAAGTCCAGGAACCTTCCATGGAATGTTGGCTTTCCAGCAACGCCAAGCTTCGGATAAATGCTAGAAGGAAACACAATATTTTGATACAATATTCAAACCCGACTATTAATCAGTACGATACATTACAATATTATCGGCACAGTGGAAATAAAGGTTTACCTGTAAAATTGTTTTTGCTTTGTTAGCTTTAATTCCTTCAGGCATCATGTCGACGATGTCGTGCATGACAGAAGCTCTGAGCTCCAAATCAAAATGACTTTCAACACGCTGCTTGGTAACTGTCTTAGCAACTCCTTTCGAATGTCGACCTTCGAACTGTCGAGAAAGTAAATTTCCTAACCACCGCTCCAATAGAGGTGTAATTCCCCTCATGAAAAACAGCCATACTCTCCAACCAGGTGCCCAGAACCCACAGCCAGGACCTTTTCCAACGGGACCCTAAATTGTTAAAAAACTATTTTGAGACAACAAAGCTAGTGACAAGTTCGATTATAAGTTTATTTTTCTTGACTTATACTTTTAATAATTAATCAGGTGCGCGGCATAAGTGTCGAATCTTAATGTACAACCTATGTAATTAAGATCCTCAGCCCACAGTAAAGCTGATTTCAGGACCCCTGCGCCATTCATCATTTTAACTAGTATAAGAGTTAGGAAATAAATACTACTGTTCCTTCTCCCTGTTATGTGTATTAAAATTACACACAGAATCATTGTAGTATCAAGTCGTTGACATGCAAATAAAGCAAAAGTTTAACTCACAGTATTAAATCGATAGTAAATAATATGCTTCAAATCTTTGCACATTCGAATTTGCCTCATCAGTTTGTACTTGTATCGGTACATTCCAGTAAGTTGTCCTACATGAGCAAATATATATTGCATCCCATCCGCAAGTTGGAAAGCATCAACATTATTCAACCGATACTGAACGTGAGAGTCCACAATCAATTTTGTCAATCGAAGAATTTCACGGCACAAATGAAAAGCATTTCCGAAACGAGATTTCTTTCTTTCCTTGGTTGTAAGAGTCTTGACTGGTTTTAAGTTAAAATTGTAATCCAAATGTAGATAGTTCAAATTCTTTCGATGAATCAAAAGATTCAACATATTGTATCCTTGCCTGCACACCTGAAAAAAGATGTATATATTATTAATAAAAATATAAATTATCAGCGCCGGCCTGGGCAATAAGTACAAAATAATTACATGAATACTTGTTGTTCTCTGTTTTTACCTGTAAACCTGCTTCAACCCAATCCAATGTAGTACACTGGAAGAACTTAGTTGCCTTGAATGACCTAAACAAGTACCTTTTCTTCTGTGGTTTTGGTGGTTTGTGCTTTAATGCATTCAGTACGTAATATTTCAGTAGTTTTTGATATGACACTCGTACTTTAACAGGCTGACCAGGTGGGCAATGCTCCTGAAAAACCCATCATTTATCTTGTAAAACAAAACACGGCTACTAATTAAATATGAGTACATTTCTGGTAGAATAAATTCAAAACGACTTACCTTGTACCACGTCTTTACGAGAGGAACATCAAGTGCTCGTCGGGTACGACCAGAACGTCTGTTATACGGACGGGGTGCCCACAAAAGCGCAATGCCATTGGCCGTATTATCTGTGTACAGTGGTATTGACGATAATAAGGGTTCAACGTCATCCAACTCAAACGCATCGTCTTCATCAAATGTTGGCTCTATTGAAGGAATCTAAAGGTACAGAATACAAGCATAGTATCAAACTCAATCATCGAAATTCAATTTTAAATTCTACCTGTGAATTAAACCCAGAGTATATGTCAACCTGGAAGACAAAAATTCTATAATCTAATTAGGTACCTATGTTAAACAATACACACTACCTTAATGGAATGACGATGTGAAATGGAATTGATTAACGGATCAAAGTAAAAAGCTGGCAAGTCTGGATCTTCTGTTTTGATGAATACAACATTTGGAGTATGGTACCTGCGTATTAAAGATAACATGTAATTGTCTGTTAACATTATTAGAAATCTGGCAAGTACTCTTAGACTTGATAACTTTACGTGCAATGTTAACAAGCATTGAGCAACATCTTTCATATAATTTAATTTTAAAGGAATAAGGTATGCAAATAATCTAACATAAATAGTTTGTAGGCAAGTGTAGCATTTCTGTAGACTACTTATAAACAGAAACAATAGGAGTGCCCGAGTAATTTTAAATCGCATTAAGTAATAAACTTTTCTTAGCTCAAATTAATTTACGTACTTTTAGTAGACGCAACGATCACTAAGCGTTAGCGCCCAAAACTTAGCACGATATTTATAAGTATTCATACACAACTATAAACAAAGCGAAGCAAACGAACTTACCATGATAAGTGAACAAAATTAGGCATATTGTTGTACAAAAACGGAAATGCAATCCTATATTCAGTTCGAATAGGCTGCCGAATGATAATTTTGTTGATATCGTTAAATTCATTCCAATCTTCATCCCTTAAAATTTAAATCAATTATTAAAAACCATTCATGAAGTTTAAAGATTGGTATAAAGCACAAATGACAAACATGAATTTTCAGCAACGTCCTTACAATTGACTCGAATCCTTAACCAGAGGTTCAAATTTTGGTCCTCCAGGAATAGCCATATTCAGAGCTTTGGCCGTAAAGAATGACTTCAAGTCAAAGAGGTAAAAGTAATTGTCATCGACCAGATCTGTGAGTAGCTGATTAGCTAATCGGTATAATGTTGCCATCTGTGGCAATTCCAAGTGCCACGTTTTGTAGGAAGGGCCGTTAACGTATTTAGTATCTGACAATGGCTTATAATCATAAAACCAATTAGCAACCGCTCTATCTTCTTCGGAGTCCAAATCTATTTGAATAGCTTCAAGGGGTTCAACATCCAACACGTTGTCGGCGTAGTCCAAAGGAGGTTCTTCATCATCAAAAGGGGGGAAACGCATTCTTTTAAAATGCCTTCGATCACGCTTCTCTCGACGCATCATAATCCACATTGTTCTATTAAACAAATCAATATTATACAAGTTGTAACTCTCTGACACGGAATAAAAACTAATGAAAATGAAGCTCATATAATATACTAGTGGTAGTCAGGTACGCGGCATAAGTGTCGAATCTTAATATACAACCTATGTAGTTAAGATCCTCAGCCCACAGTAAAGCTGATTTCAGGACCCCTGCGCCATTCATCATTTTACCATATTAAAAGTAGAGGAACTAAACTTGTATGTGCAGTTACAAGTGCCAATATAAAATGCATAGTGTATGCAATAAGAATCAAATTTAACGTACCCCCACTGAGCGACGTAGACAGGCTCTATGACCCAAGGGATCTCGTTGACAAAAGTAATAGCCCCTGTTATATGATACAACACTTTGACATCTCTAATTTGTTCCCATGGCATAGGCATATTTTCCAAGAGCTTTAGAACTGCATGTGGCATATACTTCAGCGCCCCAAGATAGACCCTTTTGTCATGGCGATATTTCCGTGAGCTCATGTCCCCGTGGTCACGAATAATTTTCCGAACATGTTCCGGTGGCATGTCTTCCTTCTGGGGATCAACGAAGCCAAACTTTCGCTTCTCTGCATATCGTTTGGACTGAAGTTGCTGCCACTTCAGAGCTGAAATAAATCAAATATGAGAATATTAACACAACCATACACACACACAATGATGAATGATGCGTATTGGAGGACGACCCGAATTCATCAAAACTGAGACTTGGTCTTTACATATGAGTAAACAATATAAATGTAATATGTAATTAGTGCCTAACAATCCAAGCGTGATAAAATCATTAATAATGACAAAATGACAATAGCATAACATTTCGAAGTTTCATAATTTATGAATTACCCTTATCTTGCTTCTGCTCTTCTGAAAGAGTATTTTCATCTTCTTGCGTCCCAGGAGCCGAAATTGGAGCGTACATCATGGACTGCAAGGACTGCATCCGGCTCGGGTCGCAGTACATTCCATAATTTGAAAATTGATTATACATTTTGCTGGTTTTTTTTTCGGGCTTCTAGCCCTCACCAACTTCCCACAACACACAACACAAGGGAAAAGAAAGAACAATCACAGGGACAGGAGACGATAACAACACCGTCCGATTGTTAATGGTGTTGCAACTCACAGCACTTTGCCTCTTGCTCGATTCAACGAATCAATAGTCACACTGATAACTACTTAATTTACTGGACCTTAATATTTTAGATTTAAATTCTAAGACTCCGTTTTGTAATGGGTTAACTTCTTCAAAATTTCGAAAACCTTTCAACGACTAAGCGGCTGAACGTATAAGTTCAAAAGACTACCGCTTTTGGGCCGCATCTTCAGACATTACCACGCTAAACTTAATCCTGCTCCGGAGTTGTCACGGAATACGCAAGTGGGCGCCACCCTGTAGACCTCTTTAGCTGCCAATGCTGACAACCACGTTCAAGTTAATATTTTGACGTTTGACGTTTGCATACCATGTTGTTTGTGTGTTGACGTTCACGGCTGTTGATTTTACTTGCTATCTTCCCCTTTTTTGCGTTTAATTGAAAGTAACCTATGTGGCTATGTACTTCAGTTATTTAATAAAAAATAGCGAAATACAAGCGAGATGGGAAATAGTTTAAAAAAAATATTTTTTTTTGTAAGTTTTATAATAACGTGGTGGTGAAATATGCTGTGTATACATACTGTTTAGCAACTTGTAATATTTTTTTCATATTGGTTTCTTAATTTGTGGGAATGTGGGAACGCTTACTATAGTAGCATAAGTAAGTAAATAGGTACTAATATTCAATTTTATGTTAGTGTTAGGATTTATGTAGCTTTTGTCGTGTGTTGAACTTAATTGCGTTAGTAGTTTTCTATTAGCATGGAATTTACAAGATCGTAAGTACTCACGTACCTTAAAATGAAAATATGCATAACATGCAGGAACACCTAATTAAAAATATTTTTACTATTGCTGAACTGATACCGGTATTATTACAAATTACAACGGTGAAGATGAAAGTGCATTACGCCAAAATGCCAAAAGTGTAAACAGCACTTCATATTATGTGCGCCTATTAAACCAAACGATTTAAACTGTTGATTGTTAATAATTTAAATATTTTATGATCCATTAGCCCATTTCCCCATAATTAGTCCTAAATTCGAATGGTATTGGGATATTGAAAAGTATAAAATAATATTAATTAAACGTGAACCGTCCGGTTTGGATTTTGGATTGACTTTGAACAACCTATACCACAACCACAACTATGCGGCTAGCATGATTAGGTAATCCTTTGATTGTCTTTTATTCAATGACTACACTATAAAATACAGTTTTCATGAATTCATCAAAAATTTCATGTTTCTACTATTGGCGTTGCTTTTATTTCGCCGTCGTGAACTACTGCACGTACAACTTCTTAACAACCCTGTTACGTTTTCAGTCTCTGCGGTCTCCCTCAAATAACTGGGGGTGGGACATTACGTCATGTCATACGTGCTCGATATGGGTGGGTTTGGTGACAATGTTAATGCTTTAGAACAGTTTTTTAAAATGAATTATCTCACTCATAATTTATAGTAATTAATTGCTGTATAATAATTGAAAAGTTATAAAAATAAAAGTTGGCATAAAATTAATCACCAAACAACTGATAAATGTGCAGTTAGATATAATTATCTACCAAGCACTTCGTAACAGACTCGTATAGATAGCAAATTAAATAGCAACATATATGTACTTACTTAAATAAATAAAAAAACATAAAGTAGGTAAGTATAGGTATTTGTGGGGAGACTTGCTTTTGTTTAGGCTTGGGCACTCATCATCATACCCTCTGCCTGAAACCTGTCTGCATTTACTCCTTTGTCTACTTCCCCAGACGGGGTGCACTAACTTTCTAAACAAAAAAAAGCATGGAATCGACAAAATTATCAATATTGCCGTTAGCAAGGTTGAAGTGAATGGGGATATGCATATTACACGTAATTATTTAAATCCGATGCATGTGTAATTCTTTCATGCAAATGTTTTTTCCTCATTCCATACTTTTATTACATCTAGTGATATGCGCACCTGTCATGGAAGGATTCAAATTGAAACATCCCGATCCCAGCCAGGTCTGTGTACCGTACATACAGCATACTATACAATGCATCTCGATAGAAGGTATACTTAATAATTAAAACAAACGATGATGGAAGTTTAAGGAGTTTCTATAGTATAATAGACATAGATATATATATATAGTGTGTGTTTACAAAAATTAATGTAGGGATTATTCATTTCTTTAATAGATTCGTTTTGAATACATAGCTTCATTCTTGGTTTGATATGCATGCATGACATAATTAAACTATCAATGAAAACTATTATGCGGACAAGAAATTATGACTCTATAGATACTTGCTGGCTAATAACAATTTATTGTTATTATTCTTGTTATTTTTTCGGCCTGGTGATGATGTTTCGGTATTCTTACTAACAACAACGTGCTCTGTAACTGCATTCTGAGCTCGTAAATCACTACGCTCGCGCTCCGCAAAAGATTGTCAACTATTTAATCTAAAATGCTCCGCTACGTGCTAGTGTATTCATTCTATAATATGGGCGTATATATAAGTGTGAACTGAGGCTGATATATGAGAATACCTATGAGAATATCTATAGTGCTCTGAGTTGGAATTGGAATTGAAAATTGGACGATATAATGTTTTACTGAAACTGAGCCATGGTTTTGTCCTATATATAAATTCAAAAATAAAGATAATTTAAGCGTAAGACTATAATGCTGTTCAAGATAATCCGTGCATGGATTCTGCGGACCTGGACATGGAAATGGTATTAAATGCATTATGGTTCTCAATGATATCGCCACTGTCATATTATTTCCTTGGAAAGTACCTCGCTCACTTTCAGGGACAGTATTTGTTTTTTTTTCTTCTTCTATAGTATAATTCATATTTGAGAATGAGGAAAGTGGAGAATGTTGGTGGATTAAAGGGAAGGCGTCGTGGCAGCTTTCCAAAAGACCAAGAGCATTTTTGAGGTTTTTTTTTTATTATTGAATTGGAGGAACGAACGGCGTGGGAAATGAGCAAGCGTTCACCGGCTGACCATGTGCGTTTTCACCGAGAAAGCGCAGGCAGAGAAGGGGAAAACTTCACCACTCTTTTGGAGCTTTCTATAGGCGCCTCTGTCTGACGCCTGGATTTTTCTATTTCCAGTTTTCCTATATACATATATACACTATATATATCCACACATATTTCCCTGTCACGGAGCGTAGTAGGGATGGAGAAATTTTCCATTTCCATATGATTCCATACTTTTAGAAACTTAAGCAGATTCATGCCCGGCAATGTCACGTAATGGAGCAATTGAGCAAAGTAGCTCCTACTACATATATACTACGTTTACGGTTTGAGGGTACGACATTACTCAAGTCCGTGTGCCGTGTGGTCGCGGTCGTGGCGTATATACTGACTCTCGTACATTTTGCATTCAAGTCTTTTAAGCGTCGACGCTGAAAGTATCTTTTTTTTATATAACAATATATTATATGGATATAAGATTCCAACTCCCTCCAAGCACACATTTCCCTTTCCCTTGCGTCGTATGGTTATGGAATGACGGATTTTTGCCGACTCACCTGTTCGATTTCTGCAAACGCAATGCGTACTCACCATGCCATACTATACCATAACCATGAGTGAGCGGCCATGTGCTTCTAAATTGTCCGCTCACACAAGAAAAATGGCAATCGCCTTTTCTTAAAATATTATATTTTGAATATGAAATTATGAGCAGTTCTTTCTTGCACTATACTTTCGTAGTTAATTCGCGTCAATGTAACAGCTTAATTTTCAAGAATAAGACAAATTAAAAAACTACCATGAAATCCGAAGCAGGATAAAAAGACAAAATTTTACCCATTTAAGTTTTACTTAAAATAAGCAATAATTATTATTAGATATTTTGCTGCGTTTAACTATGTATGCGTAGTACATATTATGTGGGTGCAACTTTAACTGGGAAGCTTATTATTTTTTAGAAAATTAGAATGTGAGATTGTTGACGTTCATGCGCTATACATAAATAATTTCAGAACTTGTCTTTAACAAAAAATGAAAAATCTATAGGCATGCATGCAAAGTACTACACTTGTACAGGGTGCACGTAGGTAGGTGGTAGCTTATTTATATTACTACTGATATGATAATACTCTGCATTATATTAGAGTGGTATTGATATTTTACTATGGATAATGGATAATGGATGGAACAACTGTATTAGCACTCTCTTCCCTTCCTCGTGTATGTATCATCATTATTATGTCATTATTATATGTGTCATTTGCTTTTTATTCTTTAAACTTGTAAAACGTCATCACAGCTTTATAGAAAATACAGAAGGAGAAGTGCAGAGCTAGGACAGAATATTTTTTTTTAACCTTCAACGAAATTGCTGCTCAAAGTATAATATTATGATATTACGATAATGTGATTCACAAAAGGCAAAACCTCTTCCCTCATCTCCCTCAACTGAAAACATCTACACAATACAATCTAGATGCGTATAAGTCCTCTCCTTAAGCTCCTTGTTCTTTGAGCATATTTGAGGATGTGGACGTATAATAAATATATAGTGTATTACAAATTGCAGACGCTTCAACTATCAAACAATGATATTTAATGATTGGTGCGGAAATTTTCAATAATTACTCTCCAATTTCACCCTTACGTTAGCATGTTCTTGCTTTTGCTTGCAGTTGAACATTTAATGCATATTTGAGTTGTTGTGAAGTTTTCTAAAAATATTTTCCTCCTCCTCGCGTATGCCCTATTTGTCCTCTTATCTATTGTATACACTCGCACTAAATATTAAAAGCTAATACACAATTTCAGTTCAAGAAAGGAAAAAATCTATACTTCTCTCTCTCTATCTGCATCTTCCTTGCGTAGTATGTACAAATAGGTAGACTCACGATAGGCAGTATATTGTGTAAATAGCTGCGTATCCTCATAGTCACTATCTATACCGATATCGGAGTGGTGCATGTTTCTAGTGGAAACTACGCATTCTCGATAACTCACTCACACATTTGTCATGATGAAACCATGAAAGAATTCCCTTTCGTATTATTATGATTATTAGTTATTGTGATTTTTGTTCTAAGCTTTTAAGTTTCATGTGGAAAATGTAAAATATAGAAGAATAAATACAGATACCTGTCTACTGCGTACCTACGTGCAGCAGGGGAACTACTGGAAAACCC
>JAQFZE010000147.1:0-37222 GCA_034695245.1 Dicyrtomina saundersi
AGGAAACTTCTTCTGGACTAGTCCAGAAGGATCTTGGGCTTGTGGGCTAAACTGCCTCTGGACTACCACATATATACCATAAAAACTAGGGCGCACTTTGCCCTGTTATGTTTGTTCAAAATTACCCGCCAAAAATAAAAATCGTTATTACTCTAACTGCTCTTTCTAAGGTCAGAAGATAATATCTTTATTATCGTTTTTCAATTCCCAAAAAACCATGTCGGGATATTTTAAAAAATAAGGGGCGAAGCCCCTTGTTGTTAAAATATTTATAATAATTCATAGATTTCAACATTATACCTGTCAACCTGTCATCTATGTACACATTTGAGTGAAAAGTAAAAATGCTTTGTATACAGCATACATACTCGAGTACTTTAATTGTATTTGTATTTGACTTTAAAATAAATTGTTCAGCAACACTGAAGCATTTCAATGTAGACGTAAACCAAATGTCAGTACCAAAACCAGCTCCATCCAAATCCAACTTTAGCTGAACGGTTAGTATGAGTAATCTAAACCAGGACGTATGTCATGTCATGCCCACGTGCCGCTTACATACAAAAAAGTGTACTCGAACACACTTCCCTTCCTACCCACATTCGGATTTGGATTTGGATTCTGAACGTATTATGCGAAGGGAATGGTGTCGTGCGTTGGGGATGGTTTTGGGTTTGGCTTTGAATTTTGGTTTTGCATTCAGATTCAGTTCCCTAGCAAAGGATTTGAATTCCATACGCTCTTGGAGCTCTGAATTTTCCAACGAGACGAATGTGTTTGGATTTTGTGTGAATGTGAATGCGGAGAATGTGAACGCAACAGAGCTGAAAGTGTGTGGTCTTGTTGTTACACTTTTATTCCACTTGAGTGTTATGATATTATTACACTCATGTCATATGAGCCGGAGTCGGATTTCGCTCTGATTATTTCAAGTACATATACATACGTGTGTAGTTCTGACTCACTCCCACGGACTGCAGTCGAAAATGTTGAGTAATCGTGGGAGTATGCATAGTCGGAGGAGGACTATATGCATTTACCTTGAGGTTTCATATACTTGTACCCACATAGTTTCCATGTATATTGTGGTATTCACATCAGCATTGGTTTTAGTTTGGTTTTGCTAGTGATAGTAGAGTGCTCGAGCAGTATGCTAACTCTGACTTTGTTGAACTTAATTTATATCATATTATTACTCAAGACTCAAGGTCCGGATACAGATATGCGAACATATATATACTATGCCCTGATGCGAATAATATTATACAGCCCAGACATGGAAATTTTCACGTGAATGAAAACATATGGAAAAGAGATCTCATGTTAGTTCGTAGGTACATACATACGTATCTACTACATACTTAAAATGTATTCACTTAGAATAGAGAAACTTTTTTCCTTTTCTACTCATGAGCCAAGTATTTAAATTGCGTAGGTGGCTTTCAACTTAATCGGATCTTCGCATGAAGTGTCAAATCCTCAGACAAGAAGTTTTTACACACATAGTGTACACACACACACAAGTGAGTGCATAGCACATGTCTATCCCTTTGTCCTTTCCTTCTATATATACGACAAAATTTACAAAAGTTTTTAGAGGGATATGGATTTTGGAGCTATAGATATGCCTTCCGTGAGAATTACCTAGTAGAAGAGTACAGACAAGAGAGTGCAGAGGCTTTATTATGAGAGTGCGGGTTATTATAGACTGGAGACTGGAGAAAAAAGGTGCGTTAGATCAGAGTTGACTATAGGCACACGAGTGAGAATGCAAAATAACAAAAATTTAGTAGACGGTTAACTTTGATCGTAGGAGAATTTAGTGGCTCTTAAAGGGACTATGGTTGATTAGTTAATAGATGGTGTAAATTTTTCATCATGCAGTTAATACACGGAAGTATAAAAAAGTTGAGCACAGTTTTTTCCTAACTGCACAAGAATAAAGCGTGAATAAAATTATTGAGTTACATATTGGTTCATATATAGTTAGACTGCCCAAGTTTCCCAATATATGTCATTATGTTAAATGTCTTTTAAAATAACTTACTTTTTATTATTTTGAAAACCTTTGATAATGTCGAATATTTTTAAGACCTTTGCATGGTACTGTTTTTAGTTACCTCTTGACAGTAGGAATACTAATAGCAATGCAATGGATTAACTTGTTGACTGATTTAGAGAAAAACTAGTTCTACCACCAATGTTGCTCACACTCCAGTTCCAAGCGCTCTCATGTATTTCCAGGCAGTCTGTAATGTCTTCACTCTGCTCTGTATTTAATCTAGCCAGGGCTGTCGTGAGTATTTTAGCGTAGGGAGGCTGAAGGCAGAGTGTTGGGTGCGTATATGTAAAGACGTAGATGGGAACTATGACTACAGAGTATCTATCGGCCTGAGGCTCCCACAGCCGTTGCCGTTGTTATTGCCACTGGTATTTATTGACGACTACCTTAAGCCTCTTTACTATCAGTTGATAGCCCCTTCCTTCCTCCGAGGTGACATTCAACCTTTTAAGCCCATCTCAAGGAAGGCTCCCAGACGGGTTGATGCGGAGTGGAGGAGGTGGAGGAGGAGGTGGGGAGAGAGATGGGAAGACAAGACAAAGTGACAACGTGGACAACTATAGCTTAATCATCTTCCTAAAACTAAAAGCCCTCGGAAATCATGTAACTTTCTCTCATCGACTCTCTCATGATCCATATTACGCGGCTTACTCTACTATGCTTTCAACTTGAACACACTGTACAGACGCTTCGCTCCTTTTACTCCAAGCTTATTAGTCTATCGCCAAAGACAACGACAACGTACTGCACACTCCCTCGTACTTAGGGGCTGCTATAGTTACCGCTATCGCTGCCGTTACAGTAACCCGAGTCCCAAGTCTCACCCAGACCAGACGAGGACACGAGGACAAGGACAAGTCGAGCAAGATAAAGAAGATGTGCTTTACTCGCGTAAGGCAGAGAGAAGGAGAGTGCTTAAATAAATTGTATTGTGAAGACATGTGAAGGCTTCATCCCCATCTCCACACTCCACAACTCCAGAATCTAGAATCCAGAACTCGTGACCATGAGCACCAGCACATACGCTCCCATCCAATAGATATGTAATGTACGGTAGGTAGGAAAGTAGTTAAGTTTGTAAATGTTGATGGAGAAATTTCATGGAATTGCTAATCGAATAGCATACATTAATAAATTCCTCCGTCCACACTCCCCAATTGTACATATGAATGGAGGGGATGTGTATAGGTGTATAGCGGAGCAGGAGAGGAATTTAGGAATGTAGGGAGAATATAGTGAGATGAATTGTTCATGGGAAACATTATTGTAAGCATCGTGATTGCTTTTAATTAGAGCCTCGGCTCGCTCCTCTGCTCCGTCTATACGAAACTGCGAACCAAGTCTCTGATCTGGCTGGAGCTGGAAACAAAAACAAGTGCTATACAGAGAGAGATGTAATATAGATACAAGTGTGGATGGAGAGCTATGGGGCTGGAGCTGGATGTTGGTTTTTGGTAAGTGGTAAGCTTCCTTGAGCTGATTATGAATAATTCCATATCTGCATTACTTGCTCTTACTCTCCGCGTCCTCCATTATCTGTACAACAGATAATACGCTCCACATAACATAACTAATATGTGTAATTAGAGGAACCCTAGGCTAACTCTCACCTTATCCTCCTCGCCCATTAGTCAAATGAATACATATATATCTATGCATCTCTCCCTCCTCCCGTCTCCATCTCTTTCACGGTTCACTACCCTCACCATTACATTACATTCAAATTCGAGTATATGTGCAGGTACATACATACGAGTCTACACGTGAGGAGCTACATAAATAATACACAGAGCTACAAGGAGCAATTGAATACAGTACTCTCTAGTCCTATTTTATTACACAATTATTCCGGTGAATGTTCCTCATGTGCCAATGTCGTGTTAACTCAAATCCATCTTCCCGATTGTGTTTAAACACGGCAACGGGTCGGGAATGGAACGGGAACCCGAACGGCAGCAGCAACGTCATTTTCCTCCTCGCTTTTGGAAGGGCATGGACAGGGACGTGGACAGAGACCCAGAGACAGAGTTGAAGTATGCAACCAACCAACCAACCCACTCAATCACATCGTATTTTCCTCTTGTCCAAATCCAAGTCCGACCATCAACTACATCACATACGGAGCACGGACTTCCCATTTCACATATACGGAACAAAGTGATACTCACGGGAGTAGAAAGGAATTAGGGAAATTGAATATTAAATAGATACGTTTCCGGGGGAGGGAGGGATTTCTTCCGCGTGAGCCCTATTTACTTCCATTTCAAATATTTCAATTAATGTGTAAATTATAATCATGAAAACGACCCAAGAACACACGACGACGACGACGACTTGCAAATGGAAGACTAAACTTTGTTTTGTAGGTTGGTAGGTAATTTAAATGTCAAAGGCACTTTCTCTTTTGTACATTTGTGTTTTTAGTTATTAATTCACAATTTTGTCATTTGAGCCATTCTAAATAGCATACTGAATAATTATTATTGTAAATAAAATAAAATTAAGAATCGACAAGGAATGAAACGAAAATTTTTTTAAATGAAAATTTATACATTTTTTGTTTAAATATTTTTGTTTTGATTCCCACTCAAAAATTTATTTATTTTCCCATCTGGAGGGAACACGCTCTGCTGTGGGTTCATAGGAGAAAATGTGGAAAATATATTGAGACAGATAGAAAATGTTGATCCACTCCTACGTGGTCTCCACTACTTACATCTGCTTTGTACAACCAACACAAACTATGAGGATGTAGAGTCGTGGAATGTAGAACGTGGAGAGTAGCTAGGTAGGTTGGTTGTGTGTGTGTGTTCTGTTGTATTGTATTGTGGTGACGGTGCTACAGATCATGTCAGATTTATCTTGTCTACGGGGTCAGGGATATAATTCAGACACAAGTCAAGAGGACGGGGGAGAGTTGGCAGGCAGAGTTGATGTAGATGTAGGAGAGGAGAGGAGACTAGGGAAATACGAATGGCGACTGCAATATAATCAGACAAGAGCAAGTTGTGTGGTGTTTAAATTAAAATGTATTCCTTGCCTTCCCTTGGTCGTCCACGTCGCTGTCTCTCGCCTCTTCCCGATATGCCGTTGCCGTCGGAGAACGTGCCTTAAGAATTAAAGTTAGAGTCTCTGAGTCAACTAGTACCGCGGAGCGTTCAGCGTCAAGTTGAAATTTTGGAATTCCCGTTCCCGTTCCCGTCCCCCGCTCCTCCTCGTCCCGCTTTTCTGTCCGTGTGGGTCTTACTTTTAGTGTTTGGGAGGGAGAGAGTCACTCTCTCTCTGCTGTATTTATTTATATTTGTCAGGAGCAAAATCCAGCCCAATGTTCTACCGGCACGACAAGAGCGATAATAATAATTTCAATGCTTCTTCTGAGTGTTGTGTGTCAGCCCTGGCCCTGTAGTCTGAGTCCCAGATATTTACTACTCTCAACCTCAACCACCTACAGCATGTTGTATGCATAGTAATAAATTATTATTTTCATATATTATTTGATAAATTCCATTTCCACGAACAACGCTCCTAGATCGTAACCGAAACCAAACCAAAACAGGATGGGCACTATCTTCAATGCGTAATATCAGTACAGATATTTCTATTTATAAATACAGCGCTCTTTTGTGCATCTCCGCATCCGCTCTCTGTACTTAGTTCCTGCACTGATATCTATCTACATTCTGCATAGTATTGTCATTTCCACTAATGTCTACCTCCGTGAGCAGTTACACAGCGACATGTTCACAGGAGGATTTTACACGGTATGTATTATGAGTGCAGTACGATTGACACTGGAGTTGAAGTGGTGCGTGTCGGCTATATAGGGCTGGCGATTTATATGTATCCACACGACAAGAGCACCATCACAATCCCATCCCATCTACTCACAGGTATGGATCAAGTTGCAAGGAGTAAGTACCTACATTGCATTTAAATGCTACTCTTGTTCCAATACTTCTCAGTGCATGAGAGACATTGATGGGGAGCTGGGGATTCTAATGGATCTGAGACAAATCGGAAATTTGACTATCAGTTTGTAATAAGAAACTTTTGAGCCACAGGGAATTGAGAGAGAGAGAGATTGGGAGGACTGGAGATAGGAGTTGCGGCTCACTATACTGTCAGATTCCTGCCCCTGTATCAGAACACACTACAGGTATAGAAGCTATACGGAATCCCATACCTACCCACATGTAGCACTCACCCAGGACCAGGGCCAGGACCAGGACCAGGACCAGGGCCAGAACCTTGGCCAAGGATACAATCTACATTATTGCTATTGCATTGCAATTTACAATTTACAATGTACTTATGGATACAGGGGAAATCAGGGGACACAACTTTGTAATATGAATACAAACTTAGGAGCGGGAAATGGAGACAGCGAAAGGGAGAGGGAGGACAGCGACAGCTAAATGCGTACAAATACAAACGGGAGGAGTTTCCTACCACGTCTATTTCATACCTGGAGATCCTAAAGCCGCTCAACGTGTCTCCTTCCCATCGCATCCTGCATCGATGCAAATCCATACTTGAATTCGAATCCGAGTCCAAAAACTCGAGAATGAGAATGTTGAGAATTTATCATAAATAAATCCAGGGAAGAAATGGAAGTATGCAAAGGAGGGACTCGGAGGCTGTGAGGCTGTGAGGCTGATGCTAATGCTCTGTAGATGAATTCCACCTACCTACGTATGAATACATGAGATGCGGAAGTGGTAGATATATATACGTTGAGAGGAAAGGGGAAAGAAGGTGGGAGCTTACACAATGACAATGGGTCTCTAGGCGATTCAAATGTGAATTCTATTTGTAAAGTTATTTATAAGACTTGATTCGTCCCATGGATGGAAAATGGAAGGACGGGAGGGAAGGTTGCCGGAGTCGGAGCTCTCGTTCTGACCGAGTTTAACTCAGAAAGTGCGATAGTGATAGGGATAGGGATGCTATGTATAATATTGGTAGGGAGACTGGCTCTCGTTTCTGCTTCTGCTTCTCATCCTGATTTTCTGGAAGTGTTGTTGTTGTTGTTGTTGTTGTGTGCAGAGAGTCTGGACTGGTGTCTGGAGTCTGGAGGTATAGCTTCAAGTTTTAGAGTTTTGGAATTTTACACTCAGCTGGATGAATAGACAAGTGCTCCGCATTAGTTTTGAGAATATGAAACAACTCGGAAATGTGAAAGGCTCAAACCTAAATCAAAATCTAACACATTTCCGATATTTATATATATATATAGCATTTTCCATGTATATTTCCCATATTTTCCACCTTTCCATTGGAATTTGTATCTGTCGGGAGTTACAAGCTAGTTACATGTTTCCTTTTACTTGGAACTCTCAATTTGAATTTGACCGATGTGATGTGATGAGCGTTAGCGTAAGTGCCCAGCTTTGCACCATCCATCCATCCGTCCGTCCATCCATCCATCCATCCAAGACCCACTTCCACTACCGCTACCGCACATCGAGGAGCATCTGATGCTAGAGTTAGGAGAGCTTTAGAGTGTGCCTGAGTAGTCCACAGTTTCCAATAATCCTATAGAAGTATTCCCTAATGTTGACTCAAGTTTTTCCTCTATAGTCTCATTGGTACTAAAATTAACATCAAGATTTACTGTGGCTCCACTTGGACGCTTCAGTGTTCAGCCTTATACCCTCATCTCCTCACTCATGCTCATTTTATGCTTTGAAGCTCTGAAGGGTGTGAGTCTCAAGTATGTGGGATCCGTGGTATATAACTACACCTATGTACATATAGGGGCTTACATATGGTCCATGATGAATTTATCTCTTGATGTTGTCCCCATTTTCTCATCTCACATTTCGTTAAATACATGACTAAAGATCTATTTACAGATTAACGACCTATTTCACCCACTATTTCCTGGCAACAAAATTAGTTTTTTTTCTCTCTCTCATCTCCCTCCCAATTCCAATTATTCATACTTTCATCAATTACACCTTTTTTATCTTTATTTTTGCATTATTCGATTTCAAAATTTTTAATTTCATGTCATGTGATAATAATTTAAATTCCTAACCGTGTGGCACGTATTTCATTCTAAATTATGAATGAATCTTAGAAACTATGTAGTAAAAACAAAAATGTCAATGTGGAGAATCACTCCATGTCTCCATATGTGATGGACAGCTTTAAGTACAGAAGTAAGAATTAAAGTGCATGGCATGAGAACTGGCTGGCACTTTTTATCCTGTAAAAGGCATGTCATCAATATAGAGTATACTATACGGATTGTGGCTCAAAGAATATTGCAATTAGTACTCAAGTGCTAGGTAAATTAGAATTCTGACACACATACATAATTTATTTGAGATGGAAAGTGTAGCGACAACAACATGAGAAGGTGCCGGGACCGGGCCACCTTTCTGTTCGTGCATACAGAGCCAGGATAATATGATAACGATCGGATTTCGACATAGACAAAATCTAGCAAATACCGAAACTAGAGGACGAGGAGCCAGAGCAAGGGAATGATGATTACTCCCCGCCTGGGTTTTCTTGAGACTGGAGGCAAAATTATGGTAGGGTTGAATGTAGTATGTCCTATTTACAGTACAGAACAGAACTTGGAAGAGATAACAAGGAGTAGTAGGGCCGGGAGGAGAGAAGGTGAAAGTCGGGAAAGGCGTGTGGTAGTGGGTTGGAGACATAAAACATAAATACTCATCAACTGATAATAGTAGCTGTCGGGGCATATTGAAAAATAAATTGATTACTTCTCAATAATAATGCAGACTGCCACTCTGCATACATCCCTATACTTCCAACTCACTACCTTACCGAGATAGCGGACAATAAACGGTCTTTTTTTTCCCTTCGTCTTCTCAGTTTGACAAACCGTGCTCCATACGAAACCAATGTCTAACTATAAAATATCCCCACGATACTTTTTTTTTCTCTCTCTCGTAACCACATTATCAAAGCCAAAACGAACCAATAACAAGCTCACGTACAGCTTAGTGCACAGTTACTGAGGCGGATGCATATGCCTACTACAACTTACTCTACATACAGCTACAAAAGCTATTATGTCTCATAGTCATGTGCATAGACATGTACATAGTCCATAGTGCACATACCTTTATTTCAATGTAGCCCTTAATGGGATGGAGATGGGAGTATAATAAGGCATGGTGATTGTGGGACGAACCGGAGGTGTAGCAGGAATGGTTCATGTGATTTATCAATGTCTCTTGCCTACATGATGAATACGACAAATATATTCAGAATATCAGAATATCGAATAACCCGTAAGCATGATGGTACGCAAATTACCGTCTTTATTGTCATTTGTCAATCGTGTCGGCCAAGAAAATAGAATAGAATAGAATAGACGGTGACGGCACACTACTACTACTACTACTGCCTCTATACTTTCTACTATTATTACATAAAAACCCTCTCGACTCTTTCATTTCAAGAGATTCAATCGTAATTTTCCCCACGATTTTCTCGACGATTAAATAAAATAGCATTTTCCATCTACCCACTTTTATTTTCATGTAGTAAATATTATCATCAAAGGTCTACAGATATTCTAGCCCCTCTCTGTCTGTCTCTGTCACTCACTCACTCACAGTCAGTTCAAGTCCAACTCACAGTCAAAGTCAAAGTCAAATTCAATCGCTCCCCTCCCTCTCCTTATATGTCCTTTCCTTCTACTGTATGCAATATACTACGACAAATATACATTTTTGAGGGGAATATTTATACAAATAAAACTTACTTTGGTCTCTGGGACTGTTTAACATTGACAAAAATAATTCATGTCGCTTTTCTTTTTTTTTCCCGCCACGACCCCCGCTTACAAATATGGGACTTTCGATATTTATAGTGCGTCGAGTATTTCTTTTCTATTGTATAGTATAGTATAGGGTGGAGTGGAGTAGTGTATTACGTAAGCGAATATATTTTATAATATCTGACTGTAAACAGAGTAAAATGTATACAGCTAAGAATAAATTGAGTCTTTTGTCAACCATTTAACTAGGGACATAAGTTCTTAAGCAGCCCAGAGGGAGAAGCGTGAAAGTGGAAGTGAAAGCGAAAAGAGTTTGAGTTTGGAATTTGTGGAGAGGCAGAGTATCTTTTTCACAGTATCAGTATGTAATTATGCATAAGGAAAAGGATGAATTGAATCCACAATAAAACAGTCAATACTACAACCAATCTCACAGTACTTTTCCCTGTTGTTGTTATTACCACCACTACTATCACCACGTTCTGCATCTCTGTAAACATCACGACTAATACTATTGTCTACTAAACTCACCAAACCATAAACGGCCCACAATTCCACAATAACAACATGCTGGAACTTTCATGTTTTATTTTATTTTCTCGCGTTGATAAGAAAAAATTCAATTTCATTTTCAGAGGTGGAAGCTGTATGCCGTGCTCCACACCCACAACTATAACCAAATAGAGGATATATGTATGAGGGAGTAAGAAGGAAAGTTCCTACTCTCACTCACACAGAGGCATAAGGGGCAGACAGTAGCTCCAATAATGGAATTGGAGTTTGAATGGAATTGAATTTTTCTTGTCAATATTTCAATGTTCAATATTCAATGGGCCATGAGTTGAATTCAACTCTGGATAACTGGATACTATGTGGATGTGGACGGGGAAAGCCCCTCTAGGAAACATATTATTATTTAATATATATTATAACCTGAATATTCATATATAGTTATTGATAGTTGTCTGTGAAGGTAAGGAAGGTTGGTTGGTGGGTTTACATAGAGAGCAATAAAGAGCGATTGTATTGAAACATTAAATAAATCGATTTTTAATTTAGCTTTCAAAGGATCATACCATCATTTTCCCTTCTTTTTCCCCTTGAAAACAAATATAAGTGAAAGTGGTGGTGGACAGTTGCTCATAATACTTTACAGTGAATTATGCATCAATATTTTACAACTAATTCATGGATAAACTTGGTTGGAAACGGCATTTATTTTTCTACAATTTATTGAAATTACTCCTATATACAGTACTGTCCACTATATTTATGGATCTAATTTGCCTTCCCTCTCATATTTTTCATTCCTTTCTTTTTTCTACTTTGCAATTAACTAAACACGAATAGGAATGGGTACACTGGGGAAGCTTTCAAGCTTATCATTAGCCTGACATTTGATACTGTTATGTATGAATAGAAGACAAGTTATTTCATGGTGAACACGAAAATTTAATTATTACTTTTTAAAACGTAGGTACTGACAAAAATCGAGATAATTGCACTTTTCGTTGATTCGTTGATTTAATCTTTAAAAAATTATTTATATACTTTGCTACCTACTTATTTTGTTCTTTACTCTATTTCTAAGTTTCTTTAAAAAGAAAAATAATAATATAATATCATCAGAGAGAAATACAATATTTTCTTGGCTATTTTGCTTGAGTTGCTATGAATATAGCTTCTAATTATTAAAGCACTCAAATGAGTATCGTTGTCGAGCATTTGACGAAGAGAATGGGTATTAATTTCCGGTGTAGCCACATAATATGTCTGTATGTCATGTAATGTAATAATTTCAAGTGTTTGCAACGTGAATTCCCTTTAATATCTGTAGAGTTCAAAACAAGTGGGTGTAGTTTGTGTGTGCTCTCTGCATAAATTTAAATCCAATCCATATTCCGCGTCCACACCAACAACATAAATATGTGTTGATAGAGAAATGAAATAGACGCGTGAGCACTATAAGAGAGACACCATCTGGAGCATAGGTTTGCATAAATGCTCATACACTCTCCCAAATTCGGTATTACCGGGACTCTCGTCCCTGACTTACTGCTGACCCTCGCACGAGCCAAAAAGAGTGGAAAATACTCCCATGTCTATTTCTTATTCAGTTTGAAAGAAAGTATTGACCAGGAAGCATGAGGGCCATTGCCAATATCCTCATTTGGAGCGATATCTATATATACAGTGTGAAGTGAGGAGGGAAAGCTGTTTCTGTTTCTATTTGTGGGAGCGAGGGAGGGAGAGCGAGGATTGGACTGGGTCGAATAGGCTAATATGTATGAGCCGAGTTGGTGAGTTAGGAAGCTGAAGTTGAAGAAAGCTAAGCTGAGGGAAGCTGGTCTCTGGTCCTGGTCTGATGGTGAGTCGAGTCTGATCTGGTCTAAGCTGGCGCTAGAGGAAGGAAGAGAGTGTAGTGGCCATGATTAATGCGGTTTCACGGATGGACAAATGGGATCTGACTGTTTCACTTATTTAATTTCCTTCCATCGACCACCTGGTATTGAAAGCTCCCACCTCTCCCATCCTCACCATCAGCCTCCACATCCCCATCCACACTCCACACATAACTGTTAACTAGATTTCTTTCACTTCACATCATCTCAACCTTCCCGAAAACATGTGCATTATTATCATTACAGTATTAGTCCGAAGCACACTGTCTGCAAGGATACCCATATACTCCCTCCCGTATCAATTCCAAGTCCAATACATAATATGCATCTCCGCTATCCCTCAGGTTCTATTAAATCCTCCTTCTCTCGCCCTTCCTTCCTTCCCATTCCTTGGCTCTGGTTTCCACAGTAGAAAACAATAATAATTCAGAGACAAACAAGTTACCTCTACGGAGGGCAGTGCTCTCTCGTAGCCTTAAATAATCTATCATGACATTGAGGGGAATTCAACGCGAGCTTGTTTTAATAAAAGTACATCTGAAATACAGGCGAAAATGTTCAAGGGATGTAAACTAATCATTATCTATAATTAATTTTGCTTTGAGCAGAGAGAAAAGAGTGAAAAGCGTGCAGAAGGAAGTATGTAAAAGGAACAAACAGTTGGAAACAGGAGAAAGAATAATCCAAGGCTCTGATGTGGTCTATCCTCAATGTGTATTACATTGACAGTCAAACGCATGTTTTAGCTCTACTTTTCCATGGTCCAGTGGCAAAGTATACACTCCTACCTACATCTATGTACCTACATCTATATGAGCTCCCTACGAAAATTGGGAATGCGGCTCCCAATTCGAGGAAACTATCCAAAACTTTCACTATCATTTAATTTCCTTACTTTCATTTCGATTATTCGATTCGATTCCATTTCATTTGATGGCACTAGCACTAGATTAGGATTTCCATTTCCATCCTTATCCAGCCCCAGCTCCAGCTCCAGCTCCAGCTCCAGCGGACATGATTATTATTTTGTCTACAGTCTATAGAGACCTATTAATTTGTGTATTAGATTCCACACGTCTAATTAGAGTTGTATAGAATATCATGGAAAATTCCTGGAATTGAGACCAACTGGTAAAAAAAAGAAGAGTACTTTTTGTCAAACTAAATTTGTATATATAGTATACTATTTAGTTGTATGGGATTATTATCTCTGAATCTACCCCTACTTCTACAGGCCAATAGTGAAAGTATAGTGAAAGTCAGCCCATGCATTTCAAACCCGCAAAAAAATCTATAAATTATCAAGGAAACTAAACCACACAATGAACGTGAAAGAAAATCTAATGCTGTTTATGTAAGCCAATTAGTTGAGCGGGAGCTAGAGACATGACTTTTTGTGAACAGACAAGATTACAAAATTTTGAATAAATTTACTACATCTACATAGACAGGGTATCCCAATTACACATGGCACTTTAGCTCAGAATGTTGGGCTCAGATTAAGTGGATCAGGATATCAGATCAGATGGGATGAAGGATAAAATGAAAGAATTGAAAGTGAAAGTAGTAGGGGAGAAATAATATTTAATATGATATTATACAGGAAACATAATCCAAGTCAAGACCTTCACCAAATCGAAATTGAAATTCCTCTTAATATATTTCCCATCTCCATACGCTCAGCTCAGATGAGAGAGAGGAGCTGTCTCTCTTTGAACTATCAAAATTGCTATGAAGGAGTGCGGGAGAGGACAGGGGAAAAGTGGAAGTGAAAGTAAAATGAGACATTGTAAATTGTACATGAATAATTTTTAAGGTAAATTAGTATTAGATATTTGGAAAGGAGCGATATCAGTAATTTCATCAGAGTCGGTAACAGAAAAGATCCTGTCGGCTCGGAGTAGGGAGTAGATGAAGGAAGATGATGGATCCAGGATTATATGCCTGGGAAAAAAAAAGCGAGAGAGCAATGAAAAAAGATGAGAGAACTTAGTCAAGTAAAAGAAGGGGAAGATGTTAATATAAAATACTATTATGACAATATATATCTATGAGCCCTGTAGGTATATAAACCAACCTACCTTCCCTTCCTATATATTTGTGTTTTGCCTATCTATGATGAAGCTTTTCAGTATTTCTCTCTCTCATCGAACTACTATAGGCCTATACCTACATACTCCCACTGCCACTGCCACTACCTCGACGTCGACAACAAAAGGGAAATCCCTTTGTACTAAATTGAGTTTAAGCATGAAAGGCTGGATATGGAACTTCATGTGAATGTTCTAGTCTTTGAATAGTAGTGGTGTGGAAGTAGCAGGAGCAGGAGCAGGAGCAGGAGCCACAGTGACTTTCCCCACATTTCTATGAATTGAGAAGAGTAATATGATGGACATGAAATGACACGCGGTAGGAGAAAAGTAAGGGTAGCTCTACCGTTACATTTACAATTTCTCATATCTCCATGTAAAACACAGCAGGACGGAATTTGAATGACAGAGTAACTATGACCTATTTTAATAAATCTAATGTTGCAGATACATTTGGCGCTATCATTTCTCTCTCTCTGCCTCTCTCTCTCTCACTGATATTATTTTACATTATTTTGCTCTTTGGAATTGGAATTGATTTTAGGAGCATCACGGGTGAAGGGGAAATTGGGGAATAGAGAAAGGTGAAAAGCGACAGTGTGGGGCTGTAGGACAGAGTCATATGGAATATCTCATTAAAATTGGAAACTAATGGAAAATGGAAAATTGAAAGTCACTTTCAACCTTTCCGTTTCTCTTACTACTCATATCCCTAGCAATTAAAAATGAGCTAAAGCTCAGCATCTAAAACGCATTAGTAAATTGTTAAAGAGCTTTTGACTTTGTTCAAATACTATTTCTGTTTCTAGTTTTCTAGCAATATATTCGCTTTGTCTTCATTTATGCTACTTTGACTAAGAAAAAACATGACATCTCTCCATATATTTTTCTTTCACAGATCTGCATTTTACCAGTCCTTTAAATTTAAATAATGAGAGGCTCATAAATTATATAAATGCATCCCTGTGATCTATTTTATTAATTAATCTAGTTCAACTTATATATGTGTGGGGAGTACCACTGCCGCGGGACCGGCACTGACCGGGATATATGATATATGAAGTAGTAATAAGGTCCATCCAAATGTTCATAATCATAGGGAGCAAGAGTAAAAAATAAAATGAGTGATATGTACTTTTTTGCTTGATCCACATTTCCGCCAAAGTTCATGTAGCCTATGTCTTTTGAAATGCTCTCAAAAACTCTTGCGACTGTAATTGTTAAGGTAGACAGGGAGGGAGGACACTCTGTCTTTCTCACTCGTCTCCTCCGTCTATATATTTTATGTTCCTTGACTTTGTTGCAATTTCTCTGTGTAGCGGCTAAGGAGACTGTGAAGAGAAGTGAAAGTGGAAGACGCTCCGACCTATTTCACCATTTATTTAGGTTAGCGTCTAATTAACTGTCAAGGTAAATTAATCTATTCATATGAGGAGCAACTAATAGAATATGCGACAACTTACGAGGAGGACTATCCCTCCGTTTCATGCCATGCATACATTTCCCACTAAAACTCTTCCCATTTTCCATTCACATACGTGTGTATATAGGACCGCTATTTTATCTCCATGTTCCCAAGCCCCATTTTCATACTAATACATTCCCGTCATGAATAACTCAACAAGACTTTCCAACTCGGACCAAAACCAGTAGTGTGACTCACTGACTCACTTTCTCTCAACTTTCCAATCCACCACATTCCACATCCACAGACTTAGTTCGGGAACAACTCTTAAATCCAAAAACTTTTCTATCCCAATCGAACTCTCTCACTTTCTCCCTCCCTTTCCGCCTGTCCTCCCTGACTTTCTAACGATAAGTTGACAAGTAGGTATTTGAGTATTATCAGTATAGAAGAGTTGTGCATGCCAAAGGAAAATCACATTCACATTCATCCTTTATAATTATAATGACATATTTGAGTAAACATGTGTTGCAAACTCAACGACTTGATTCTCTCAGACTTGAGACTCTTCTCCTATTGTTCCACCAATCACAATCACCAATTTCATGTTCATATTATCATTCATACGCTAACGAAGAGCACTGATAATTCCTAGCACGTTACACCTGCAACTATGGATATGGATATGGCTACGACTCTGTGGTTATGACTCCTCCGGCAGCTTTTATTATTTACGACGGACTCCCTTCCAGTCTACTCTCCTCATAAAAAATATACTTTTTTTATTTTTGTACAGCGCCGTGAAAAGGGAAGGACCAAGTGGACGGAGACGGAGAGAGTACAACCAACACCAACAATGGGAGCAGAGGATTCATCTGTTGGCTCCTGGTAATTACGTGGAACTTCGTGAGAGTCGTGTGATAGTCATGATAATAATAATAATGACATTACCAGCACTAATAAGAACAGTTGTCTTATGGACAAAGCAATCGGCGCAGGAGCAGCTCAACAATAGTACCCTTAAATTCCGAAACATACTACACAACTGTACCTTCTGGTATTTTTGTGCTTTTGTAAGTATGTAGTAGCTACAGATAATAACAACAGGAAACCACAGAAAAGAAAGAAGAAAAAAAAACAAAAAACCATTCTACTGTGCAAGCTTTCGCTTTGATTACTTTTTTTTTCCTTGTCGTTCTCCATACTAACGTTGCTTATTGTTCCACACATGTGATTGTGATAAAGTTTGTGTCGGCGCGCGGGAAATATTTGTGCTACATACATAATATATTTATGTGCATTACACTTTATATAATTATCATTTGTATTATTATGAAATGTCTTTTCTTGGATTGGGATGCTTGAAAAATATTATGTAATTAGTCCATTCTTCATCATCACTCATCAAAAGAATGGAGGTATATAGACAGTGTATAGACCATTTTGAAATTTTGAACCAAAATGAAAGCAAATAGTAATATTTATAACACACTTTGAGCGTTTTAAAAACTTTTCAACAACAAAATACTAATTACAGAGAGAATGTTGATATTTCCCAAGAAGGAACTTTTTAAAATAAAATAGTTACAAGTGTTGCTAATTTGTAACAAAGTAATTTCGACATGCTTTGTAATTTTATTGCTTTCTTTTTAGTAAAAGTAAATTAAAGTTTTATTGACAAGCAGAATGGGAAACAAAAACTCGGGTGAAAATAATATTAAATTTATCTGCATTTCTGTAATAGTAATAATTAAATTTTAAAACTAGACGAAACAATTTTTGAAAATTATTCCCTAACTACAGTGTAAGCTATATTTAGAAAAAAATTAATTATTTTGAATTGTTCACTGATTCGTTTGACTTGAGTAGACGCCCAGCAGAGAAGTATAAAAGGTCATTTAATTATGTAAAAATTATGTACTGTCAAAAATGATCGACACAGGGTTTGTATTACATCTACAAAGTTGAGCTATAATGAGTAGTACTCCTGACCCCTGACAGGAGCTCATCAATCAGATAAATTGGTGAGTAAGTTACTCACATGATTAACTTTCCCCATGAATATTTCCAAATTCACTCTAATAATGTGGTGAATATAGCGTGACGTAAGTAAGGTCTAAGTAGGTAAGGTTAAGGCATGCCCTTCATGTACGCATAGAGGAAGGTGCCAATACGTACCGCTACTTCTTTCTGTTAAGACTCTCACTTTTCCCATGTTAGATCATGCCATAACAGACAATGCATAATTCAGCGTAATGTGGGTAATTCATATGAGAACGAGGACAAGCAGTCATTTATAACATTGTCTTGATAGCTTCCTACTATGAAATGCATTCATTATGAGAGCTCGATGAGCACTGTCTGCACATTATGCTCCATTTACAAGGCCATGCATCGCTTTCTATAATCACTATAATGTGTTTCGAGAGTTCCTTTTTCTTTTTCTATTATTATATCCTCGACGAGGCTCTCCCTCATTTCCTATAAATTGAAATTTGTTTTTGTTTGGATAAACTTTCGCCAATGCAATGTCTATGTCAACAACCGCCTTTAGTATGATCGAGACTAAAGCTCATGGAAATTTATTGGTTGAAAATATACAGTTGAGTAGGTAAGTCAATTATAGGTATTAGAAATCAATATTTGGAGCTTACCTTTCCACACAAGTTAATTGGCTGATGATCATCGTAATTTCCCTGGTTGTTGTTAAAGTGTGTCGGACTTTTGATCTCTGCTCTCAAGTCATTCATAAAATTGGAATAAATGTTTACATACACAATTTGAAAAATATTGATTTCCGTTTTTGATATATATATTTCTAAAACTCGTGAGCACAAGTTATAGTTTTTCTGTGATTGACAAAATTGGCGATGATAATTGTCGGGAAGGACAGGAGTTTTGTGATATGTTGGAGTTCATGTTTGTAATAATTGGAGCTATAGTAAGAATTGCTTCCTTGATATGTGTTATATTTTTAATTGAGTAGAGTGCAATCTAATGGCACATGAAATTGAAATCGTGAACGACTTTGTCGTTTATACAACGAGTAAATATATGTACGTACACAGTGTATCATTTAGAAATAATTATATATTAGTTTATTGGTAGGTAGATATGCTCCAACAAGTTAATGTTGAATTTTTGATTTGTAGTAGCACATTGTTGATATGTATTCGTTTCCCTCTCCGCTACGGAGACAATATCCTACCGTAGATTCTACATGCTATAGGCTTGATTTGTATGTAGTATGTAGTACTTAATGGATAGATATATAAATGGATATACTGTAGTAGTAAGATAGTTGGAGTGAAGCTCAAATAATGGAGGTGTACATCGTGATTGCGAATGCGAATGGCGGTAAAATGTTTTGTTGATATTAGTCAAGTCATTAAAATGTTTAAGTTGTCACTGTGTAGACACGAAAAGACACAAACTTGTCCTCTTGTTTTCCATTAATCCCCCCGCTCGTCACACACACGTAAGTACGATGCGATGAGAGCACGGAACACACGTGGGCTGACTGACTGACTCCCTCCACTGCGTCCCTCAAACTCTGAATCTAAACTACTCCACACAATGTTTTATTATAGGCTATACTTTTGGTCCTGGTTTTTTTGACTTCCGTTTGACTTCCGTGTCAGTAGTGTAATAATTATCTGGAGCAGCTCAGCTGATTTGGCTCTCCTGCTCCTGGCAACATGAAGGAATCATTTATCGTTTTTGGTTTTGGAAAATTTTTCAGAGCGGCAAAGACACTTGATTCACGTCTCCCCTCTCCCTCGATCTCGACTTCGACTCTCTAGCTAATTGCATAAGAATAGAAATAGATGTAGACAAGAGACAAGGAACTGATTTATTTCTTTCGTTTCTTTTTTTTTCTTCTTCTTCTACTTCTGCCTCACTCCTCGTATATTGTATCCACATCCAGAAACGGGAGTCTCTGCTGCAGCAAGGAGGAAGAAGTGCAGACACAGCAGCGTGGAAAGTAATTGGTATTTGCTTTCTCTTGCCAAAGTCAAACTGCTCACTGCTATTAGGGCCCTCGCCTAATGCTCACACTATAGCAGTATATATAGATATAGAAGAGAAAGTTAGTATATGTAGAGTAGAGTAATTTTGCTAGTATTTAGGTTTGCAAAATGTCTATGTTCCCCCTTCCTTTCTTCTCGTAACTTGCCCTTGGTTTGTTTGGTATACTTGATAAAATGATTTATGTTGTATTTGATGAGAGTTCATTTGGATGTTGACACACGTAAATCAAGCTGTCTTTAAATATTGTTTGACATTTGCTCAATCCGCTCTATACTCTCCTCACTCCTTTCCCTTCAGCAGCAGCACAGGGGACTCCCTCACTTATTTGGATTTGAATACATGAGTGTGTAGGCATTTAGATATATTCTTTTTTTCTCTTGTGTGTGTGTGTGTGCTCGGGTGACATATGGGAAAGATTAAATTGGAGCCAGAGCGTCTTCTGTTGACTTTGCATAAACAGAGCACAGCGTTTGTTTTACTTTTATTTGCCACGACTGATGATGTCGACGACGACGACGACAAGGACGACGATTGAGGATGATTGTCATGTATATATACGTGTATAGACGCTCACTCTGTCTCTGTGTATTCTATATTTGCCACGTTCCTTCTTGAGTCGTCCGCCTCCTCCTCCTCATTCCTTTCCTTTGCTCTGATGAACTTTGAGACTCGTGTATGTGTGTGTGTGTGTGTGTAGTTCTCCTTCTCGACTCAAGTCCTGGCTCTATGTATAGTCCTGAAGGGAGCTGCTGCTCAAGTAAAGAAAGCACGTGAAATTATCGATGATATCTGAAGGAAATCGGCAAACGCAGACACGTCCCTTATCTTTTGTGCTCTGACAGTGAGTTGTACGAGCACATATTATTTTCTCTCCGTCTCACTCTATGTCCTCAATTCCCTCACATTGGCCTCTGCTTGTGTCAACAGAGCTCAAGTAAGTAGATGTGCTTGTGTGTAAAACAATTATTAGATATGTGTGTGTGTCTTGGAAGGAGCAGCCGTGGACTCTTCTCGGAGTGGTGCCTTTGTCCCTGTTTCACTTGACTCAAAAGACTGGGACGAGGACAAGAGGTATTATTATAGGAAATGGGAAAAAATATCCGAAGAATGGGAAACGGCTTGACATGATGTCATTCTCGGTTGTTTTGATAGGAGCTACAGGAGCAGAGCCTTAATTGGACAATAGATAATTTTAATCCGTGATTATTCTTGTAAGCTTACACACGTAGGGACCACGGCAGTGTCCCAGATGTCAATAACTACAACTGAAACTACAACTACACGGAGGGAAAGACAAGAGACAAAAATTCGGTGTTGGAAATCCAGGAGGGACTAGGAAAACAAAATAAACCTTATTGACGTCGTTATCCTTGTTATATATTTGCAAAATCCTCTATTCCTTGTGTGTATTCTATTTCCTCCTTTTTTGTACTTGTGTAATTTTTATGACTGTGTAGGAAATTATAACAATCACAATCCCACAGCAGTAGGAATCCGAGCCCAATTACAAGTCAAAATCAAACGTCCAAAGTCAATAGCTCTGACAGGGAGCCAGGGCGAGTGTCAATGCCAATCCAAAATTGACGGAAGTAAATGTAAACAGGGTTGTAACTATGTTTACTTTCACTTCGTAAAAAGGTACGAGTCCTACGAGTAGGATTCCTATGTCTTCTTTTTCGCAAATTATTGAGAGTTATTTTAGTTGAGGTCAAATATACATGACATTTGAGCACACGTGAATTCAAATGAATTTATTAGATATTTAATCTGCAAGTATAATATAGTCACTGAGCGACGAACGAGTGCTTACAGTCCACCACGAATATCTGTCCACTTTAACCACACACACACTGTACAGTGAGTTTGAATGACTCTTGTTAAATTTGTAAGATGTATATTGTGGAGTGATGTGAAGGAAGGGGGGAGGGAGGATTAGTGGAGATGAGATGAATATAAGGATGAGGAATTAGATGGAAGAGACGCTTTGAGCGACAAGGACTAATAATAATATCGGTAGTCGTAGTCGTCGTCGTTCCCGTTCAACTCCCAGCATCCAATTCTCTAATTTTCCACATCCAGATCCGGATCCAGTAGTGAGAGGAGAGAGAGAGAAAGTCAAGTCAAAAGTAAATGTAAGTAGTGTGAGTGAGAGAAAAGTCTTTGGGTATGGTTTTTCCTCTTGACTTGTGCAAGGAGTCAAGCCTTATGCATGTAATACTGGGAGAAAGTGAGAGAGAGAGAGAAAGAGGAGTGAGTTTGTCCTTGTTGAAAATATCGATGCTTTCACCTTCTCTCCTTTTCCCAAACTAACACATCTCTCATCCAAGAGCAAGAACAAGTTCTCAAGGCAATTTCTATTCCAATTCCATTCCCAATCCTTCTAACTTCACAACCATTTCTTTCACTATCTTATCTTGTCTTATTGACTACATGAAATATTTTCTAATTTTCTCCCGTTTCCTTCTTGTTGTTGTTGTTGTTTTCCCCCCGTTTTGTTTCCCAGGAAGCTCCAGACTAAATAAGACCGAGTTGATTTTGTCATTCGTCAGTCCTCCTCTTCCTTTTTTCCCACTTCTCCTTCTCCTTCTTCTTCAACTTCTTGATTTTGTTTAGCTTTCTTAATTTTAGTTCGTCTCTCCCTCTCTATACAAGTTTATATTGACTCAACTTCTTGATTAACGTAGAGACTAACGTGTGTGGAGCCAGGATCTTTTTTTTTCAGCCTGACTAAAAAATTATCCACGGTAAACTTTGTCAATTCGGTGAGCAACTCGGAGAGTATTAAAAATTATTAAAATCTTGATTTGCTTCCTTTGATTTGATTTATTTTTTTTTCCACGAAATAATTACACGCTTGACACAACACAATTTGGGATTGAAAATACCCACGAGAAATTGAAAGTAAATTATTTTACATTGATGATGACAAGAAAAAAAAAGTAATATTTTGATGGAGTGATGTTAATGTCAATGTCAAAGTCAAAGGCAATCACACTAATTTCTTTTTGTCCTTTCTAATCACTCCCACTCTACGTGCAATCAGGAACGAATGTCAATAGTTAGTAACAGTAGATACTTTTACTTCGTTTGTACGGGGGTCACATTTGGATTAGTGATTTAATTTTCTCTCACAGATTTTTTTTTTTTCAATTTTGTTTGAATTCGTTGGTGGATTTCCTCCCGTTCACATTATTGCTATACGTTGTGAATAATTATGTGAGAGGAATGTGTCAAAATGTGAGTGTGTGACTGGATTCTTTACCTCCAACTGAAACTAAAACTGACGATGAGGATTGGAATCTTTGACAGAGAAAATATGACACGTTTCTTGTCTTTTTCTATGGTACTGTCACTCTGCTGATGTTGATTTTTGTATTCAGATATTCCTTTTGGAGGAAGGATGACGAGAGAGGTACGAAGGCATAATATACAGTAGAGAGAAGTGGAGCAACAGAAAAAACGGGAGCAAGCGATCGACTGCGGGAACTCAAGCTTTGCTCGTGAGGGACTAAAAGCATGCGAGCAAGACAGACAGAGCGAGTGAGAGAAGAGAGCACAACTTCTTCAGAGTGCTTCGAGTCCCAGTTCAGCTATGCCCGTATCTCTCTACCGTCTACCTAAAATATCCCCGAACATAGAATGTGAGTTAAGCCGTAGTTCTGTAGAGTCGTTTTTCACATCCTAAGCTCTCAAGTTCATTTCCTTCACCGACTTGGTTTCCCTCGTCCGTCCAGCCGACCGCCTCCTTCTCGGGATCATCTGACTCTTGAGTCTGAGTGAGAGAGGAACGAGAAAGTACCAGCACGTATGGTGCAATGGCAGAGGGAAATAATATATCTAAAATCTTAAGGTCAAACTCCGCATGCGTAAAATAAAACAAATATATACTCGCATATACATACATACATATAAATAGAAGCTATAAGACTAGCTATAGAGATATATATATGTATTTGCTTGGCAATTAATTTCTAATATATAATTGCTCAGGTATCACGCAATACTTTAATGGTGTAAATAAAATCTACGAGAATGAATAGCGCGCAACCATTTTATATGATATTTTTTGTACTGAAAAATTCGTTAATTAGGTAGGTAGGTACCTACATAAATTATTGTCTTAAGGAAAGTGCAAAACTATGTAATAATAAATTTTTGAAAACATGAAAACTATTATTAATATTTATTAGAAAATTTACATCCGGAAATGTTACAGATAATAGGTATACTAAAATTTTGAGCAGCATGTCATCATTGCATTTTTTTATACAGTACGCAAGTGTAACATACATTTTTGAGCTCTAGCCCTCCCTGACAAATTTCCAAGACTTTTTAAAAACGTTAGAAATAATTTGTACTGATATTTTAAAAATATTTTGATTTTCTTAAATAACTTAGAGCATGGTGGGCATTGCTACTATTTGGAATAGTGGCTATTTTAGCTAACTTCTAAGTTAGTAAATATTATGCTTAGCGAAATGAATGAGCGAAGAAGCGTGTGCTTAGCATCTACCTTGCCCTGCCAACAGAGTTGGTCAATTAAAGCGCAAATCGCGTCGAGTTTCAATCTACGGCATAGTTGAGCGTCGAGCAGAGAGAAGCACAGTAGTAGTAGAGCTGAGCACTCGAGACAAAGTCCTATTCGTATATGGATTTGGCGAGCCATGTAGCTCCGACTCGGGCTGTAGGGTTTTGTACATATGAGACTGGTGCTAGTGGATGTAAAAGTAGACGCGTAGAGAGAGATATAGACTAGAAGCTTGGGCTTGAACTTACTCAGCACTCAGCAGAGTAAAGTATGGTTAGCCTACACTTCCCCACTGTGTGTCCGTATCTGTAGACAAGGACTGACTCCCTCTGCTAATGGTACGGCATGCAGCTGAACTTGTTCAGATATTTTCCCTATTTCCCCTATACTAGACTGTAAAACCCAAGACCAAAACTAACCAAGTAACTCTTGCTCTTATGCTACTGCTTATATATTTAGTATCTTTTATGCTTCCTATATGCTCTCTACTATATCTCCTATAATATCCTACACCAGGACCAGGGATATGCTTGAGTTGGAGTTGAGTTTGGGTTGTTCCGGGCTTGCCTGTGTGTTCTCCTATCATTTTCCATGTGCCACCATACCACCCGAGTCCCTCACTATCCCTCACTCACGTTTACGGCAGTCGACATCCAATACCCGGGTTGTTCCTTGGTGCCTTTCCCCTTCTTTCTCTAGCTGTCTAAAACTTATTCTTCCTGGTACCTTGTCCTGGCCTGGCCTAGTCTGCCTCTCTCTCTCTCTTCTATCTTCCCCAAAATCTTGCGGAATTCCCGTTTAAAAAGCCTGTCCAACTTAACAATCCTTATTTGCCTTCCATCTATGTACATGAACATGCAGTTTTGAGAGGAGGCAATAGAAGCTCTCTCTCTCCCTCGCTCTGACTCTTTTCCATTCGATACTTCTCTCTCCTCTCCCCCTCTCTTTTTTCCATTGTATTCTTAAAGGCTAAGGAGCGTGCAGAGTGATCCTTATGCATGGGAAGGGGAGGCAGAGTGGGGAAGTAGGTAGGTGTATATATAGAAATGGATATGAGTGTGTGGATTAGACTTGAGTTTGATACACAGATTCAGAATATGGGCTCCATACTACATAAACGATATCCCTTGTACATTATATATAGCCTACTTCTGCGTCTACTTTTATTTTATGCCGAAATATATGTAGGACCGTCCATATACTACGCTCCTGCCTCTATGCTCAGACAAGAACCAGGACCAGAACCAGGCAAACTTACAGATATATACACCACAAATCTTGCTCCCTGTTTCCACAGAATACGCTATACACTTTTCTTATATGTAGAAACATTGTATGTACGGGAGCTATATAAGGTTCATGGTTTAGAGTTTCATAGATATGCGCAACTATGCATTTATAACATGTTATTTTTTAAAGAGGAAAAGTTTACAAGTTCTCTCCTGTCAAAGTCAAGTCAAGCCAAGTCAAGTTGGTGGAGATAGAGTTGGTTGTTGGTTTCGTGGAAAAAGCTAAACTTTCTCAATGACACAACTTACTCTTAGTCAAAATCTCAACAGTTTTTAAATGTGAGCAACCACACCATCCAACGTCATATACTTGTCCAATATAGAAAATATATAATACTTTCTCCTCTCCACCTCCATCCAACCGTAAATCATACTCGTCTCAAAGCATTTCTTAAATAAGTAGAAAATATTAAATCAAACTTTTCTATTAGGCTCACACCAACATCCACATCTATGGACACAAGGAGGAGAGCATAATTATAGATTGGTTGGTTTGGTTTGAGCCTACCTTCCCATACAACTAGACCTACCTTCGCTATCAGTAAACTTGAGGATGAATGGAAATGCTTTCTTGGAATATTTTGCTACAAATCTTGGAAATAGAACCATTTGCTTTTTACAATATAAAAATATTCTGTACAAAATCTTTACAAATTCAAAAACTGCTCTATTAGTATGTTATTTTTAAATTTCACATTATTTGATATAAACAATTTATTTTACGTGTTTTGAAAAGTCGCAAAAAATTATCATCTAATTTTAGTAAAGCATAAGCCAGAAAATATTAAATTTATTCACGGTAATTTATATATAATGTAATGTAATTTGTATATTTACGCGTTTTTAAAAGGTACTGCAAAGCATTTTACTTACATGTTTTTAAAACTTGGTTGAAAAGTTAAAGGATCCCAGAAATACTCTAAATTGTGATGAATTATGTATTATCCGCAAACATAAATCATAAATGTCTAGCATATTTTCTTCCAATGCGGATCACACACACTCACACACACAGGTATACAGTGGGTAGTAGGTAGTATATATAGAGGATTTTACACTCTGTATTTGTAGATTTTTGTTGTGATACAATCAATTTCTATCATATCTTAATACCTGCCAATTACTTCTCCAAGTTTATACTTGACTTAAACTTGAAGTAATTAGTTGTTGAGAATAATTACAAGCGCTTGGCTGGGCGATGATTATCAAACTGAGTTGTTGCTCCCTCCCTGCCTTCCTATTCCATTTTCCGTGACCATTTGTGGGGACTTTCAGTCTTATAGTTATAGGCATAGGAGGTACGAATGATACACCTAAGGAAGGAGGTACGCTCGCAATGGTATACCTATATACAAGAGAGTAGTAACCCGCACTCCTATTGGCAAATTATCAAAAGTATCTTCCATTCCGGCCTCTGTCCTCTCTTTCATTTAAATGATTTGAGGAATTTTATTCATGGTTTCGAATTCGATTTCAACTTTTGGCTGTAACATACACTAAACTTGAGCTTTATTTTGTGGCCAATAGATTCCTGTGAACTTTGGGAGCAACTCACAAGCTCAAGTAGTAAGGCCATATAGGATGCCAGGATGCCAGGAAACGATCAAAACATTTTGCTCGGTTTCGATTCGGATTACTCACCCTTCCTGCACGCATCACTGGTGCCAACTTGCAGCATTGCATTGATTGAAAATGTCTTTAAGCTTCCGAAAATCTTTTTTTGTTACCGTGTCGACCTCGACTGATCCATCTAAATGGCTTTAGGAAAAAATGCAGTAGAATAATATTATTATTATTCTATTTTATTTTCCTAGTTCAAAGCAACAACATAGGGAGCTATATATATAGCCCGAGTATTTTTGTCTGACAACTTTTTATACTCATAGTTTATTTGGCTTCTTCGTTCTAGCGCATAAAACCAATAGAATAAATTAGTAATTTGTCAAAGGGCTACTCTCTGTTTATGTTGAAATCATGTTCCTAATTTACAAATCATTCAATTTATCCCTGTCCTCTCAAGGCGTTTCTACGTTGGATATATATATTGATATATTGTTGCCCTCGCCCCATCTCAGCAGTTCACAGTTCCGGATCAAGAAACAACTACATAAAATACAGTCAGTCTCTGGAATCAAATGTCGTCCCCTGGGTCAGGATGGTGGTCACAAGTCCGTGTCGCGTGTCTTTCCTCCGTACTTAAATCATGGCATTGATCAGTTCCCTTGAAATACTACAATCGATTCCATTATCGATTTGGATTTGCACGTGTGTGTCTCGTCTCATCTAGACTCCCAAACATAAAATACATACAAAAAAACTTTATAATATTAAAATTTAATTACTCCTATAACTTTACATATGTAATGAAGTTTGGTGATTGAATTGAAAATAATCCATTCAGTTTTTGTAAACAATGTAAACCTTGACTAATTAAATTACTACTAACAATGTGGACGTAAGTAAACGATTTAAAAAAAATTTATTTTCGCCCAAATTTTATTTAATTCCAAAAATAATTATATGGGCAGGGACATGTAGCCTGTGTAAGCTTGTCTACGATGACTGCATATCTGATCTATATAGGAACTTAATTCCTAAAGACAGATGTGAGTGGAATGGAGTCTACATTTCCCACGTGTACTCTAAACAATTAAAATTAAAACGTGTCTAGCCATCTATAGAATAGGAAATTGAGTATACATATATAAAGAAATGTAAAAATATCAGGAGTTAATAAATGCTCTCCATTTTTTTCAAGGTAAAAAACTGACTATCTAATGTTTTAGCCTTCCCTGAAATGTACATCATTCTGAGGGAAAGATGTGCGAATTTGAAAGTCAGACTTCTTTTTTTAAAAGAGAAATTCGGTGTTGGCTGAACAAAAGGAAGGAAATCAGACTTATAGTAAAAGCGTAGAAGGAGAAGCAGAATAGTAATCGTAAGCTGGAGTAAAAGTAAGAGTCGAGAACTTTTCATGGCTGCATGAGTTTTGAGAGGGGAATATCCTAGTCGTAGTCTGATTGTTTTTTTTTCTTCAGTAGATGTGTAAAACCACAAGGAATGTGAAAGTCGTGTTATTCATATATAAAATGTATATATGTATGTAATTATATATATACATGTATATCCCTCCTAAGTCGGAGATTCCTTGATAGGATCTCATGCTATTGTATCCACATTCTCTCAACATTGGATAGAAAGTAGTAGTAGATAGTAGGAAGTGGATGTGCCCACCTAACTTATGAACATACTGTTCTGGTTCTGGGTGGATTTTATATCTATTATGCTATCACTATGATTATGGTTACATGGTTCAGGAGATACGAGGTATAGAGAGATGCATACTCCCAGCCTGTACGATGCTCTCTTAAACTGTTATATATGTAGCTACAAAGTAATCTTTTTTCGCTTATTTTTTTCTTTCTCTTTCTTTCCTTCCTTCCCTTGTAAACTTAACGGCGATCAGGAAGGAAAAGCGGACTGTGAGACGAGAGAAAAAAAAACCAAAGTCAAAGTCATGCCCGACACCAAAACCAAATGCAAAAAGGAAGAAGAAGAAGTAGAAAGTGGGATAAGGAAGAAGCAAAAAAAAAAAAAGTCAGTAGGAAAAAAATTGTTCCCTACGGAGAAACAGCTCTTTCTTTTCTCATTAAGTTCTTTCCTTAGCTTTGGAGAAAGTTTTCAAGTGTTACCCTCCTATGAAAGATGCAGTTATGCAGTCATAGTCATACAGGTCGCTATCATCTTGTCATCGTCCTAGTCCTTCAAATCACGTCATAAGTGCACATACCTTCTCCATTCTCCATACTCCATACTCGATGCTCCACACTTTCTCCCTCAAACTCCGTCCACCACAATACACAATATGATATTATGTAAGTACTATATGACTGATCTTGAGTACTTGACTGGGCCCGGCAGTATGGTCGCCCTCTTTCCCTCTGCGCACCATACACTCACACACACACACAGGTTTAGCAAAATCCCAGTTTTCTCCGTTGTCACTAACTACTAAACTACTAACATGCTCATAAGGTTATAAAGGGAAAGCAAAAAAAAAAATCTCAAGCTGTTAATATAGACAGTGATTGCAGCAGGGATTAGCAAAAGATTGCAAATTATTTCCTGACACTTTTTCCTTCTTCCTATTTTCAAAGTCGCCATTCTCAATTCCTTGCGTACATACGTACACAGTAGGTTTCCTATTCCTTGCGCTCACACTACCTATTCCTACCGCTACCATGGCAATATGGGTGAACTAGTAGTATAGGGATGTAGGTGGTAGTAAATTATCCGCGTTTCTTACCTTTATATTTGGCTCCACTTAAAAATTCCAAACGACAAGTCACGTTAATGATTTGATGACATATTTATCATTCCTTTCATTTTTGTGTATTTCATGACAACATTCTCATTCAGCGTTGGCTTTCACTTTGATGATGCAGCTTGTCCTTTTACTCTCTCCCTCGCTCTCTCTCTCTCTCTCACTCTCTGCCTGGCGTGCAGATCGTTAATCCTATTTGAATTTTTATTCCTATCCTGCTTTGTGTAAGGCTTATAATATGGTTTGAATTACTTACTAATATGGAAGCTAACATTTTAAGCATAAATTCCGGACACACTAGTAGAAGAATTTTGAAAAGAAAATCATTCTTATTTCAAGTAATTTTTTAAATATGTTTTTATTAACTTCAAAAAACTTGAGTTTGCTTTAAAAATTTTGAAGGGCTATAAATCTTGGATTTACAAAGCTTAAAAAATATAGCACAAAAGACGCACTTGTAATTTACAACGGTTTTTAATGGAAACGTAAGATAAATGCGAAGTCATTTTTTTAAAAGGTGGAGTAAATCATAGTTTATTTAACAGGTAATAAAGGAGATTTTTTGTAGTTTTTCAAAAATCCTGTATTTATAAGTAGGTAAGTAAAAGTAAGTAAATACAATTTGCTATTTTTAAAAAAAAAGAAGTAAAATCTAATAAACATCAGATATGAACGTCATGTTGAATGCGTGTGAAAACGTAGATGTAGATAGCCCGCCTTTCTCCTTCAAGGCTGACGATGTAAAACTATACATACACACATAGAGAGTTGCAGAGTGAGAAAGGGCAATGTGTGCTCTTCAATGGGAATACTCAGCCAGCGTAAATGTCTCTCTGTACTGAAAATAACTTTTAATTTAAATTTCATAGTAGCATGAGCGGTGACGATTGTATCTCCTCCTATTTACATTCGAGAGCCCTTTTAATGATATACCTTTGTAGATGTGGGGACCATGGCTAAAATACATGGGTACGATTATTTATAATTATACTTTCTTTCTGTACTGATAAAAGCCAAGAGAATCAACATGGAAATCGAGGAAGTCAACAAGAATAATTAATGAGATGGTTTGGGGAAATATTTCGTGTGTAATTATGTCAACTGTAACTGTCAACGTGAACCTGAATTGTAGAAAGAAAATCTTTTGCTTCCCCCTTCTCTCACTCATTCCACTCTTTCTACACTTATCACTCTTGACTGCTTTCTCAAATAAAAATCTAACTTGTTAATGAGCTCGTGATTTATATGTGACTCTACATGCATGCCTTTGCACAGGGAAAAGGCGGTCAGATTTCAAACAGAATGTTTAATTATGAATGATATTTTCGCATGTTATTCTTTGGTAGTTTTTGGTTCCCTTCAAATTGTAAACTAATATTACAAGTAGAGCCGCCCGTCCTACGGACGACCCCTCCTCACGCTGTATTGGAGACCCGTGTCAATATCAGGACTATCAATAACTATTATTAGCCTTCACAACAAAGCACAAAATTAATTTTTAAACGTTTTTTATATTAAGAAAAAACTGCTTTAATTTTGAAATATTGAGCAGGAATATCGGTTGATTTCTCATTGACGCCAAAAATATTTGCGATAATGTAATAAAAAATAAACAATAAACGGCGCTTAAGTTAGTGCACAAACTGGAGACCCGGAAGCCGGAGAACGGAGACTCCAAAAACCGTCATTGGAATTTTATTATTAAGATGACGATACCATTATAGCCGAGAATATTTTGGTTTATGTTTGTTGTAGTTTTTGTTTTTCAAAAAAGAAGTATTAATGAAATTCATAAAATGTTTTCAGAACCCCATTTAGGGAGGGCAAAAACATAGCTGCGTAAATTACATTGGTGTTTAACATATTTGTTATCGTGGCCTGGGCTGAATGTTGAGCTACAGTTGATTCGGGTTTCAGGAGGGTGATGCTATCATTTAATCCAGTTTTAGTGCAGTGTGTATATAGAGGTTGATGTTGAGTTCGGACACGGTTGTTGGTGTTGATGTTGGTGCTTTGAAGTCCGGTTTTATGTGTATTTATACCTATAGCTATATATGTTATTAGCTGTGTTATTTGTTATTATTTTGAGGTAATTATTATTCATTGCATGGCTTTACTAAAGGAATTCATAAAATTGTACATGGATTTCTCACTTTTTACAACAAAAGGTTTATTTATTATATGACTGAGGCTTTCAGTGATATTATGTAATGCATGGTGTGTATCATAATACATATTATTGCTATTAGTGAAATGTACAACTGGGCGTATTATGTCAATAACACCTACGTACGGAATGGGCAGGGACAGTTATGCCCCACGGGAAAGAGAAGCTAAGCCTCTTAAAATGTCGAGTAAGGTCAATGTTTCAGAAAATTATATAAGAAATCTTAAAACATCTCTGTTTAATATGCAAAATAAGCGTAGACAAATTTCTTAAAATCAGAAGCTTTAACTCGGTTTTAATATTTTTAAATTCTGTAGCTATATATCACCATAGTTTAAAAACACGTCTACTCAGAGTACAGCATTGCACAAAAAACAACAGATCTGAAATAAATTACAGAATAATTATTTAAATTTTATTAAAATAATAATAAAATATTACTACATAAAACAAAAAAAAAATTAAAACTAACAAGCTGTGAGCCGAGCCTGCGTAAATTGGGTTGTTAGTAATGCAAGTTAGGACACCTATTTTATCACTTACAAAATAAATCACAGTCAGTACGATTTACACATTAATCAGTAACGGAAACAAAACAGCATTATTTTAGCCAGAATTTGCTGTCGGCTATGGACAACAGAACAGGACAACTATAAAAAGCTTGAAGTTGAATTACGTAAAGTTGAGCAAGTAAATTGCTATTGCCGTTTTCGTTATCGGAAATACTCAAGCCATTCCATTCAAAAGAAAAACCAATTAGCCTTGATTTTTTGAAAATTCTGGCTGATTGGGGGAATAATTTTGCAATTTATAGTTTGCACGAAACAAGTAAGGTAACAAAATAATTTTTAAAAGTATTTTTTTTATGCAAATTTTAAAATTAGAGAGAAAATAGAAAGCAGTATGATTCTCACTCTCTCAAAATGATTTAGAGGAAAAAGCAATAAAATGTCTGACTGAGTCTAGATCATAAACTATACACACTAGTAACTGTACTCAATTTCAGTCAGTTTGAATTTTGAATGGCATAAAGGAAATTGGCAGTTTTAAAAAGGGATGCAGTAATGTAAATAAAATCAATAAAGTGAAAAACGAATAAAATCAATAAAATAAATCTTCACCATTAAAGTGCGTTACTGCGTTATTAATCTGCACTATCGCATTCTGCATTTTAATGGTGTAGATGTCGCATTTTGCGCTCTATTTAACGGTGCAGATATCGCTTTTAAAGAACTATTTAAAGAATAGTAGTCAAGAATGCATGGTTGGATTGAGTTTCCACTCGCTGCCAAAGTATAGTCAAACTCAACGTGCCAATGGCAACGGCCTACGCGTGATCGACATTCGGCAGCCCCTGGTTAAGAAATAAAAGATTTGCTTACATTTTTATTTCCAACTTATTTCTTCAAAACTAATTTTCCCTGTTAATTGAACGTAGTTTCATGGGATTTGTGGATTTTAAAATTGTTTGCAAAATAAGGACTAAACTTTCACTGCACTGCCAATCCGCTCAATAACTGCCACGTTTTTCGTTTTAAGCCCCATTTTTAACATTAAACAGCCAATCTGGTGATTAAAAACTGCCAATCCCCTTGCAGCCAACTTTGAATTTAACTGTATTGGTTTTTAAAAACAGTTAGGTAGGCAGAACCTAGCTTTTTTTTTAGTTAGTATTTATTCAAATCTTGTATTCTTAAATCTTCAATACTTGTTCAAAATAAGTAGAAAAACATCGACGTAAGCGTTCTATATATAGCACTTACAATTTAGAGTTACAATTATACCTATTGTACCTGGATGCTTTTAGATTAGCTGCACTGCCCAGCAAATGTTAATGCCTCCTCTCTAAAACAGCCCGGGACAGTGGGACTCCAATAATGTAGCCCGGGTCTTGGGCTAAATTTTTAAATAGAGCCCGGGGCGTTCTATTAGAAGCTTTACGGTACATCAATATTTTTCATACTTGTTTGCGTACAGAGAGGAGACACTTATATAATAATTGTAAATGGAGAATCCGAGAAATTCCAAATCCAGATCGACTCCCCTTGCTGTAAACTAAAACTCTACAGTGTCTCATAGGCTTCTGTACACCTAAGCATCCCTTTCCCTTTGCGTACTTCCCTCCTGCCCTCCTCCCAAAATCTAATGTAAAATTACGCAGACACATAAAAGATTCAAAGAAATTCTGCTTGGATAAAATGATAATTCGTGGGAGTAGGAGTAGGATGATAGAGAAAAGAAGTGAGCGTATAACTTGAAAGGAGAGGCAAGGAAGTCATGGGCATAGGTAGATAGATGGGTAGTTTTCTCTTCAAACAAAATTTCCCTATTTGCTTTTCTCTCCCTTTCATCACCGTCGAAGTCAAAGTCGAAGTCGAGCCCAAGTATTATTCTCCTTATGTAAATACAAAAACGCATCCATACGGACCTATCTCCACTTTCTATAGGAATAGAAAAGGAAAAGTGAAAACATCTTTATTTTCATCTCTGCCTCTCGCACATCGCCCTGCCTCCATCTCCTTCGTGAACAACTCAAACTCAGCGTCATAGCTTATATATACTTGTTAGACTTTCCCCTCTCTCATTTTTCCACAGATCCAGTTCCAGAAGCTGCGTCTCGTGCTAGTGCTGGTACTGGTCCGTCTTCGTCCTATGTCTGCTCTCTTAGTTAAATTCTCAAGAAAGATCTCGTCGAAAATATTTTAATATTGCCATGCCATGGCCATGGATTTCTATTCCTACGTAAATTTCCAAATACTATACTGACTTCCCTTTCCCCACACTCTCCGAGTAGGTATCTGTATAATAATGGGGAGGGACCATCATTACTTTGTATACTACTCCATGAAATTGAACAACTAGGCTCCCTTTTTGCTCCCAGTTTACAATTTTCAAAGTCTGACGATGAGTGAGGAGTGTAGTTGAGTAGTGAGTAATGTAAAAGTATATGTTTGAGTTTGACTGAAAAGTAGTTTCAAGTCTGTTTAAATAAAAGAAGACAAAGATGAAATATAAGTGAGTTGAAAGAGAGGGTCTTCCTCGTGACTCGTAGTCCTATAATCGTCCTGCCTCATACTCATCTTCGTGCATCTGACTGAGGAGGAGCGCTTCTAATGTGTACACACTACTGGCACTGGCACTGGCACTGGCTCTGGTCCTGGTCCTGGAGCGGGCTTCTCCATGATTACACTTAGGAGGGAATCTGTGTCGAAAAACAAACATGTACTGTTATAGGAAGGGAGAGAGAGGAGACGAGGGAAGCGATTGTTTCCGTTCCTGGCGTCAGTCTAATTTAATTTTGTGGGCAGTGAAAAAGCAACATGATTTGCATTTTATACCGTTTCCTATTTATCTTCCTTTTACTTTTTACTACTTCCCGTGTCCCGCACTCTGTTCTTTGTGCAGTGCAGTGTAGTGTAATATGTAGAGTGCCACTTTATCCAATATCATCTGAGAGCATGTAGTCCCTTCATATACCTTTAGTTCGTACTTGAGAGTTTCATGGACAGGGGTAGGTAGGAAGAGGCTTGATAAATCTTATGATAATCATCCCTATCCCAATTACAATTAACTACTAGTCCACTTCATACCGTCGCCGTCGCGCCGTCATCATGCAGTTATATACCAGTGCCAGACTGCACCACATGTTCTTCAGACCAGACTTTGATTCGATTTCATACATGTATTAGACGTATTGTTGTTTCCCTTTTTCGCTGTACTAATGTAAGACTGGTGGGTCTTCTGCAAATCTAGAATTTCCTAACATGAAATGTTAAAAGTACAAGGTAATTATGCACAAAACCCCTCATAGCTTCGGGTTGGCCAGGCGGCGTAGGTATAGGTAGGTACTTATAAAGAAGAAAGGAAAGCAAAAAGGACAAAAGGAATGAAAGCAAGTAGTAAAGCGAAGCTTGTATTTTAGCATATTACGCTATTATATATTATACGACATAAAAAAAAACAAAAATAAAATCCACATAAGTACATAGCTACTTGTATACTATACAGTTATTTACCTAGTACTGGTAAGTACCAGCGACAACAACCGCGAACGAACCACAACAACCAGAATCACTCTCAGGCTACTGTATAATATCTTACCTACTAATCCCAAAACTCTAAAGTATACCTGTACACAGTGTGGACTATTTTTAGTTTTTTTTTCTTGTTGTTGTTGGTATATAGTATGCAAATATTTACATTTAAATCCAACCATGTAATCTGGATGTGGATATGAAAGGTATAATCTCTTCCCTTTTTTTTCTTTTTTATATACCACATCAAGTTTAATAATTATTTTTTTATTTTTATGTACTTGCCCATCCATCCAGCCAGCTCCAGCTATTATCCAATTTGAACGTTAATTTGGAAAATGGCTGGATTCTCAAGTCCCTTGTAATTTTACATCCAGTCTCTGATTCTATGATAGCTATTCAATTTCTAATAATACTCTCAGTTTTTGTATCATCATCATTTTTTCAGCTGATTTTGGGTCTCAATGAAATTGAATTTGGAGTTGTATAATATGATTAGACTATAGCTACAAAAAGTTTCAAAAAAAGAGAGATTTCATAATATTATTAGCAAATAATATTCAGGAGCTTGAGCTTCGTTCAAGCCTGTTATTTTTACTTAACTTGAACTTTTTGGCTTGGGTTTGGTAGGAGTTCAAAATATAATGATAATAACTTTGATAATTATTTAAATTTTTTATTCCCCCTGCTTATGTTAATATCTCAGTATTAGTTGAATAGTCCTATATATTCTATATTCCACAATCACGATTATTCAAATCTAGCATATGTACTCTCAGTCTCAGTCGACGTCAACTTATGTCCAGGAGTAGATTTAGATTTGATTTGAAAAAGGCGAGTCAAATTTCACGAATCCTCTAATACGTTAAAAAAATAGAAACGACTCGGAGTGGAAAGAAATGTATTATGCATATAGGTACATACATGTATGATATGATCGAATCAGAAATTCAGAAATTCAGAAATGAGTGGAATATTAGAAGGTGTGCATGAGCATGATTAATATACTAATCTTATCTGGAATAATAACATTGTAAGGAGCAGGATTCTATTACAGTGGAACCTTTTTATAAGCGCTCACCTTATAGAGTCACCCTTGTTATAGTGTCATGTTTTTTACTTCCCCG
>JAQFZE010000148.1:0-37184 GCA_034695245.1 Dicyrtomina saundersi
TGTACTGGAGTACGAGGCCAAGTTTAATTAAATAAAGCTGTCTTTCTCTCTACTCCTGATTTTCTTTTCGTTTATATAAAATTAAATCATTTCAGTTATCACTGCATTAAACAACCACGTAATGTCTAACGGCGTAATGTAATTAGACGTAGTGTCTACAAACGCAATGTCGTCGACTTACAGTCTCCTGCTCGATGTCTATCAACGCAACGTCGTCGACTCAATGTCCACTCGACGCAGTGGTTTTAGGCAAAATGTCTTTCTTCGAAATGTCGTCGACTTAATGTCGTTCCGGTCGAAAGTCGCCAGACCCTTTTAGATAAGTGACCAACTATAGACAGGTTGCGTTATCATCACCAGATGTCCCCACAAAAAATACTATAGATACAATATTACTCAGATTGCCTATTCAGTACATGACGGTGCTTCAACATGTATATAGCAAAGCAATGATGAATGTCTCATAGCGTAGCTTACTACATTAAAAAGGTACGAATCAACAATAAACAGGAATTATAAACAACGATCGATATTTTTGAGGTCCCGTTATGAATCTTCTTAAAAATACATTTAAAAGAATGATAAAACTTACGGCCGCAGAACTAAAACTCCTAAAAGGTCAACGACAACAGTTACATCGTGCAGATTTACAGCAGTCTCCACCGCAGTCTGAAAAAAGTATTTGGAATAAAGGGGAAGATTTAATATTTTATATACAATTTAACACATGACATAGCTTGTGTGTGGTAACATTATGAAATCGTGATAGCTTAACTACCTTGACATCTTTGGTTTGCCAAATATTGTGAATGATTCGTAGGTTCCTCTGCCTTGCAAGCAACACGGTCAAAAGGGGCTGATGCTCTCGTAATAAAGTTGAGAAAACGTCAGATTCATTAATATCGACGACATGAACTCCACCATGGAATGCTATTGTTGATTTTTTCTGTAAATAATGACATTTCATAGTTATAATTAGTTAATCAGTGTTTAAATAGTGACAACCGGGTTTTTTCAAGAGACCTTGTCTCAAATCCTTAAGGATTTTTCCCGAAACTTTTGTTATTATGATTCTTATTATCAGTGCAAATTTGTGTTCATCATTTGCATTCTACGTGCATTACTTAATTTCAAAACTAGTTCCTTAATATTTTAGCAAACATAAATTACATTATTATGTATAAAAACTTCTGTAACGTATACTGAGTCTATTAGGCTATCCTCATTGGAGGACAGTTTCAAGTTTATATTTGAATAAAGTTGTCTTTCTCGATGAAACAATATGGAATTAAAGTAATTTTTAACCAAATAATTTCGTAAATAATCGAATATTGTATGGGCTGACGCCAAATAAAAAAATGAAATATATTATTATTTCAATTCAGTGTATATGGCAATATATGATTGATCATTTCCGTAATTAGGTATATATCACTGTATTGTAAAAGGTTGTATGGTTGAATGAATAAATCACAATTATAATATTAGGTTACCTAGTACAATTTCAGTTCAAACCGATTAACATTTGTTGGGAACAATGATAAAATTTAATTACCGGGAGAAAGTCATCAATAGCAAGGCCAGATGGTTTGTCAAGAGGTATTGGCACGAAATCATTTTGGGCTTTAGAATAATCAGTCTTGATGAAAGGATCATGAACATCCCCTTGAGGACTTGGAGGAGCTGGAATTTTAGGCATGGGCTTGACTTGGCACTGAGCAAGGGGACGCTCTGGACTTCGGGGCATAGTGTGAAGTGGCGTCACATGGGCAAAGCCAGAGGAGTGAATCCCAAGAGATGCTTCTCTTCGCGGGGCCCGCACATTAGAGGGCTCTGCAGAGGGTCTAACAGGATCAGGTCTGGATTTGTTATAATAAAATGACATTTTATTTTTAGCCCTGAAATTATTTAGTTAATACATTCTAATTATTTGACAGTGAATACATGCATAAATCTACTACATTACAGCTTATTTAAGCGTTAACTGCTATCTTCAAATGCTAGTCATAAGAGAAAGTTGCAATGAATTACTTTAAAAATAAATAATAATGTCTAGTAAGATTAACCTGGGGGAAGATTGAGGGGGTATGAGTTCAGGTTGATGCATTCTATAATTCTCAACACTTCGAGAGGAATGTGGCCCGCTAGAATCGTCCGAGAGAGAGCTCTGTCGACTGGAGGAAAGATATTCCGGACTTTGACTTCGAACTCCTGAATTGGAATAAGCGTTTACATTAGGACTAACTGCGGGTACACTGGATCTTCGGGGCGAGGTATCAAGAGCTTTTTCTCTAGGAACCCTTGTTCGCCTGTGCTGACTTCTACATGTTACAAATTTCAAATCTGGGGATGATTTAGAGTCTGTTTCCGCGTCTGTCGAATGAGAAGAGGGTTCTAGAATTCCAAAACCACATAAATAAAGGTACTTAATAAACAGAAAATACTGGTAAATAAGACTAAAATGCAATAAAATAAATAGCATAAACCAGTTTTGCAAAAATGTTCTATCCCCTAAAGCGCATATAGCAAGGCCTTCCCACTAACTTAGTATCCGTCTCCACAACTTGAGTGTTTATTCATTGATCTTAAGCAACATACTTGACTTGAAAATCACAATTCTTGTTATAACCAAAAGGATGACGTAAATTTGTATTTACCCCCATACTTTTTGTACAAAATCAGCATCTCATTGAAAAATAAGAATAATAGAACGCTTGTAAATTCAGATGCTCTATATCTTTTATTTTAAATAATAAAAATATATATTTACTTAATACAATGTAAGCACCGAGTAGTTTAAAAAGTTTATTGTGCACTCTAGGTAGGGTTTTACGAGTAATACTGATTACTTGCTATGTAAAGTTCCACATCAATGTGGTAGAATTTAGAACTAGCTACGATGTTACATTAAATCAATCAGCATTTCGGTAACTTCTGTGACTCTCACTTGTGTTGTGAACAAGTGCTGATTATAATTCATGTATTCAAAATACAAAATATGAAAGATAAAGAAACTACAAGCGTGTTGTAGAGTAGACAAGAAATCAACAGAAATTTACATATTTGGACATTTTTTTGATATTGATTTGATTTATAGTGATGGATTGAAAGATGTATATGCTATGCTACCTATAAGCTACTTCTTATTTTAAACACATGTCACCCATCGGCAAAATGTAAAACACCTCTTTAACCTAATGGAGTAGGCATACTAAATTATTTTTTTGAGAAGAATGATCTTTGATGTGATAAACAAAGCTCGTGGACATACATACGTATCTACTAATCGTATTTAAATCATAGTACACACGTTTCGACGTCACTCAGTCATCCCGTCCATAAGCCAACGCCTTCGTATCTTAAAATTCTACTCGAGGTTAAATTCATTACAAAAACAACTAGCCACAAATAAGATACTTGTTTCAACTTCAAAAAAGTAATTAATAAGATTAAAAGAAAACAATACAGCACTATTTTCTAAGCCAGTAGCCACTAACGATTCTGTATATTATAATAATACTGAATGAACAATGGCTGAACAAATATGGTTCTACGTACAACAGCATGGCCTTGCCCTACGTTTTTTAAGGGATTAAACATTTTGGTTAAAGTGATCTAAAGTACGTATACTGCAACTGATTATTGTACCATCGTCTGGTGGCGAAAATTCTTCATTATTAGGAGGAGGTGTTCGGGTCACTGTTGTTGGCGAATGCGGGAAACAAACACAAACATACATGTAAGCGTGCATAATTTCCCATTTCCCAAAAAGCAATAGTTCGACAGCATTATTATTTACAGTGTTCATGTTTTGCTTTAAATGTCTACTTACGATCTCGATGAGGGACGAATACTTGACGAAAATCTGACGGAATTTTCATTTCATTTTGTGGTACGCATAAGTCATCTTCAGGATCTGTCGGCAGACTATCAGATTCTTCGCTTGCTTTCATGGCATCTCTATTAGAATTTAAGTCAGTCACATAAATATATGCATAGCATGAATCATAAATTTTAGGTTTTTCCTGTTTGTGCTATTGACTTTTTTTGCAACTAAAACAAACTTAAATAATAAACACACTACGTTGCATTCTTTACAAAATGCCCCTTCATACTCACAATGACTCGACAAGTTCTCTCGACCGTTCCATAGTGTAAGTCTTCCTGAGTGAATGTCCAGCGCTAAGGGCAGATCGAAGACTTTTGCATCCAATAGGTACTACACGGCCGAGATCCGCAACAAAAATCGAAACATTTGTCATTTGTGTTGACACCCCAATCTGAAATAATCATTGAAACAGTCACCATTAAACTATATCTCTTTGATCGTTTTTTTCGTTTACAAGTTTCGTACATGGTTTTATACTGTAATCCATTTTTCATCACCATATGCTGATGTGATATGCAAGCTTAATAATTAGCTCAGACGAGCAGAAAAGATTAATTTATTCAGTACCAGTTGATTTTGCGAAACCGCAATATCCTGTACTTTGGACCAGGTTGTGGGTACAGAATCATAAATCTCTGGTGGGTCCCATCCATGAACACGAAGTGTTTCTGCTGACGCTGCGAACAGGCAACTTCCGTTAGGATGAAATAAGACACACCTGTGTGGAAGTAGAGTCAAATTAAATTGTCAGTGCAGCAAAACAAAGTTGCGTCAAAAACTTCACCATAAAAACTGTATTTTGCGTATACACGTTGCAAATTATACACTACAAGAAGTGTGCTTGCTAAATTTGCATGTAAACAATGAGACATATATAACGACCATAAACTAACGGATAAGGATTTGTAGGTTCACGAGAGTAAAAATCGATTCTTCAAATAAAGATTTCTATAGTAAAATGTATAAAATTTTAATTTGTTATTAATACAAAATAAAAATGTGCTTACCTCACGGAAGGAACATCAGACAAGGAGGATGAGACCAATGAGAATGTTTCCAAATCATAAAATTTAACAGTTCTGTCAATACTTCCAGATGCCAAAAGAAAATGTGTAGGGTGAAAATCAACTCCGGTTACGGGAGCATTATGGTCACCAAACTCAAATAAAACTTTTCCTTTACGAATATCCCATATCTAATAGTCAAAAGAATGTATAATTACATACGATAAATCACAATGCATAGACCATCACCATCATATCTCCTACATCATGAATAATTTCTAGTTAATAAAAAAAGTGAAATGTGGGAGTTTCAAAAAAATTAGCACTGATCATGCATCTTCACGAGTTGTCAATTTATCTGTAGAGACCCTATAATAATTAATAACTGAAAAGGAACATCCTAGAGGTAGATCACCATACCATAAAAATCAAAAACTCATTCACTGAATAAATTATATGCGAAATTAAGATCCTTAAGAATATTTTTATAGGCGCATGCGCATTACATATTAAACATCGACATCACAGTCTCCCATGCGGAGCATTAAATAAGACTGGGATTTTAACTCTACTGTAATCTCTGACAAAGTTGATGAAAGAAGACGCGACTTGAATAGATAGTTAACCTCCAGCAGTCTCTTCATCATCATCGCCACACGAACATGAAGCATTTAAATCAACCCACCCTTCTTTAAATAATAATCAAATCTTCCAAATTAGAATAAAAAACTACGCTACAGAGGCAGAGGTAGACGTATTAAATTGGTATGCAATCTATACAGCCAACAGTAAAAAGTATAATTACGTAAATTTAAGTACTGTCTGTCGTTGTAGTCTGTATAGTTAAGCCATACAACGGGAAAATGTTAATCTTAATGTCACCTTGCACTTCAATTTTATGGATAACAAGTCCTTCATGAAAATCATAAAACTATATTAAAACCCCTATAGTGTTTTCAGTTTTCCATCCTGACTCATGTTAAATTAAACAAATCAAAATTATAACGTTAACCTTCAGATTTAACTTGAACGAAAATCTTCCACTGATCAATTGAGGAAACTCCCACATCTCACTGTATGCTAAACTGTCTATTCCTCTCTCTCTCTACCACTACTCACATGGTGCCTGGTGACACTTTAACACACAAAACATAAAAAGAGTGTCCTTATCAATTTTTTGGATGTCATTTAATTTAATTATTTTCAATTTTTTTAGGGTTATTAGTAGTTTACTTTGACAAGATTATCGTCGCCTCCAGATGCTATCCACTGGCCATCAGGGCTGAATTTCAGACTGTTGACTGTTGAATTATGTCCTTTGTAACCAAAGATGCAACCCTTCTTCCGGATATCCCACATCTAAAAAAACATAAACAATCCAAATATGAGCAAGCTCCAATATAGGAAAAGTATCCATTGTTTTCAACTGACACCATATTACATCCAATTACTACTCTCATCCTCCCTCGTCTTTATCATATCCGTCGCATTCATACCCTTTACTGTTTTTAAAAAACTTACTCCTAATTTCATTTTATATCTTTCTTCCCAATTTTAATTCTATTGTTCATGCTTAGCTTCACAGTGCACTCATGTATTTGGAAAATAAAATCCATGTCGCGAACCCTTCAAAGCGCAGACAAAAGACTCGCAACGCAACAATCAACAACAATAATGATTCTTTACCAAGGAGAAGAACTAAAGACTAACTTACTTCTATTTATCCTCTTAGTTTCTTAACGGATATTGTATAAATTGAAGATCAAAACAGTGAATTAAGTACTAATGGGGACGTATATCTACTGGAGCATATGATTAGTCGATAATGACGATTAGAGTATGGCAGTAAGGGATGAGAAATAAGTCGTACATTTCAATCACCCTGCATGTCTTCTCATCCCGATACTGATCACGACTTACAATAAATATGTAAGTACAAAATTTTCACAGCATTCGTTGCCTTTATATCGCGCATATTATGAATGTACATAGGCACTCTGCTAGTCTGCTTCAAGCTGAAATTACATCAATGAGCCTTTCTCTTCTCGTCAAGTCAACATGACCAAAGGTAGTACGGTGATATATCATAATCAGTCAATCATAGATAGGAAATAATGATAAATCATCCACTCAGGTAAGCATCTTGTACATCTCTTCGAGCAAGTCTAACGTATAACTTCCAAGTCTCTTCAGGTTTCAGGTGAACATGAATGACGATAGCAAAATCGAAATCTCATGACAACCCCCACAAAACAGCATATACCTTGCTAACCTACCTAATAGTCAATACTCTATACTGTTATACGTCAATCAAAGATCATCATGATCATATCTCTGTTCTGTGAACGATGTCCTTAACCCACACACCACCATTCTTCATCATCTTCAGTCAAAAACATCAGCATCAACCATCAGAATGTCAGACTCAGACAAACCAATCACTGAGTCCATAATTATTACCATTTGAACTGCGAGCTCCATTTCATCAAAAAATCATTTCACTTCAATTCCAATCCCAATCACGCTGAATTCGAATTCGAAAAACGATGACTCAATAGTTAAAGAAACATAGGACACGCCGTTAATATTATTGCTGCTATTATGTTATTCTCAGCTGTTGATGATGTCGCTCGACGTTCTTGCGATGATCATAATGATAATAGTAAAAAAACAACATCTTGGTCATTTTGCGCTTGACTTGAACATCGAGTCCGCAACGAGTAATGAGTACCTTCCATATACTTTACTTCAAGAAAATATTAAATATAAATACTGCGACGACAACCACACCACAACACAACGCAATCACAATAATCCTTTTCCCTTCATCCTTGTAATGAACAATTTACTTTTTATCTGACTCATGTTTAACCTACCTTCTCATCGTCAGTAGGCGTTTATAATAAACGAATTAATACGACACATTCACTATTTTATGATTTACGACAATTTTATTTCAAATGCGAAGATTTTAATTTTAAGTATACCTTGATTGCACTATCAGATGAGCCAGATGCGAGTAAGTCTCCATATGGATGAAAGTCCACGCATTTGATGCCGGCACGATGTCCTGTGAGTGTCCGCAAGATTCTTGCAGATTCCAAATCCCATATTTTCAGAGCACCAGCCTGTGATCCCGCACAAACATGCTCCTCCGTTATCGAGAATTGGACGCAGTCCACTGGTGTTGAGTGCCCGCTCAAGGACTGTCAAAGAAACAAGGAAATAATATATTCAACATAAGAATACCTATGGATTTTTATTCAGTAAGGACAAAGGACAACTCCTTCCCATTCTTAGAATTTACAGTGTCAGAGAGAGATGGGAAGGGAAAAAAAGGAATTTTAAACGTAAGAAATATCCACATATGCTCAAAGTTCAATAGCAATATATAATGCAACACAATAAGTGGAACTCCATAGATATATTGCCAAGTTTCAGTTTTAAGTCAAAGTCTACAAGGTCTGCCAGTTTATACGCACGGATTTTCATCACAGGTTGAGTATGTACACGTAGGTATGTATAGAATGGAATAATGGAATTATATGGAAGCCTCAAAAATATTGGTTATTTGACCGAATGAATCACATCGACACTAGTTCTTTTCTGCTGTTCAATTAGTCATGGTAGATGATCCGCGACTTGTTTTTGAAATTGGAAACATACTATAACTATAGTGTGCCTATATAATACTAGGAATATTTATGGTTAATTTAATAGTTAATTTTATTTCAAATCTCCAAACTCGTGATTTGTAGTCGCAATTCTCACTGCTTGCATGTAAATTAACAGAAATGAGGCAGCAATTGGCTTGGCTTTGACCATTCCATTTTCCATTCCATAACATCAATTCATTTTTGTAATTATATCTGCAAGTATCTGCCCTGAACATCACATCACTACTACAACTACTTGCAATAAAAATAAGCGTCATGGTCAGTCAGTCTTATAATATTTAGCTCAACGTTGAACTAATAATTTCTTAGTATTACTTTTAGGTATATATAGTGGGTAGGTATGTGCTCCTCAAAAACAATTAATGAGCAATCAGAACATACTCACTGGATATATAAAAAATATTATATATTATAATAACTAATATCAGTACTCCCACTCCCATTTCCCTCTACACTATTTTAACGAGTAATTTTTGAGGGCTTTTTTATTTATTTTATAACCTTTGAAGATTACATCTGAACTATAATAAGAGAACGAGAACAAAACAAAAAGAAGCGAGTCAATGATAAAGATGGTTTTGGTAGTTGGAGTTGGGACTACACTGCACTGGTGTGTATTAATATATATATACAGATTAATATATTTACCTACAAGTACCTAGACTATTTTATTATTTATTTTATTTTTCAAACTTGTTTTTTCTTCATACCTCTGAAAAGATCGGCGGTCAGTAATGAACCTCTCTAATGTTATAATCAAAATACTAAATTCTATTCTAATCCGTTCATCGGTGAGGTTCTGCAATACAACAATCCACAATATCTATATGAGATATCACGTGCTTAACATTTTAGAGACAAATTACATACTCACGACAGCAAAACAGAGAGGAAAAAAAAATAGATTAGCATAATTTAGTACAACATAGTGTGTTTTATATACAGCGAGAGTCTAGTCGGTCACTTAACTTGTCCATCCCTATACAATATTTTTGGAAGTCGCCATCCTCATACCAAACCACATCCATATTCTGATATGCACATTCCATAAAAAGTAATAATAATAAATAAACATAATAACAGCTAGATATGAATATTATCAACACCAATATCAACAGGAGCAATAGCATTCAACATCGTGCATACACATATTTTGTATAATATTATCTGCATTCATATTTACCAACATATTTTCATGTACAAGAGTCTTCAGAACTTTTTTTTTTATACATACGTATTTTGTCGTTTAGGCGTGGGGGGCACGTAACTCTGGCTCCGTCTATGAAACGAGGGAATTTAATGTTCATGATTTCAGTCTAAGCACATTAATACAGAGAGACAGACGATGAGTATGACGCAAGGTACAATTTTCACTTAAGCTCCTCACAAAAATGATGAATGAGAAAAATATTGACAATAACACACGTATTGTTGGATAAAAATTAAGTGCCATTAAAAAACGAATGTAGTTTAACGAAATCGTGAATCTCGTCATAATGGCCACCTCTGCTCAACAGAGTACACAATACAAATTTACGGTGTACATAGTACCTACATAGTAAATACCTATACAGTTACACGAAAATCCGCTATACTAGCTCATGGCTACCAGTTACCAGGATCAGTGCCATAGTGTACTTGCCGTTCGTAAATTCTAAATAATTACATCATCTTTAGGCAAACGTGATCGAATCGTAGATATCAATAAGTTGAAGCTCACAATCATTAATGTCAAGAGTACTCTAATGACGTTCATCATGTTGAATTTAAAGACGTTCTTCGTATCCTTTCGTTAATTTATTTGCATTTGTCTTACATGGCACTGCAGCGTACTGCACTGCACTACTGTGTAGACTCCCTAGTGCTATGTGATTGTGATGTGATTGTGACTGATTGTAAATATGATTTTAAATCCAAAACCAAAACCTAAACCAAGGTAGGTAGGTACACCATATTACTAACTATACATCTAATTACTTATCCACAATCTTCAATCAAAACCAACAAAACACCCAATGCTAGAGCTACCGTAAATTAATAATGCTAAAATGTATGTATGCACAGTTAGAACATTATGATTTTTAAAATTTAAAATTAGTACACAGTGGAAACTCCCTCCTCAGCCTCAGTAGATTCCTCATCCTGATTCTGATCTGATCCTCTTCCTCACGTAGGACTCAAAGCAAAGTAGCAAAGTCAAAGTCAACTCAGCCAAAGATTAAAAAATTATGATTTGTTTTTTTATAATCTACATTCACGAACGTAGCTTAATCAAAAAACTACAGAGGATAGGACCACTACCCAGTGCTTACTACCTTAGGTGCTTTGTATAATAATGATGATAAATAATGATAAGGTAGACAGTATGAAAGTACAGTAACTCATTTTTTTTAATGTTTTCTTTATCATGTAGCTGTATTCTGTATAAAGTTTTTTTTCATGGACCAGGAAATTATTGTCGCACAATGGAAAAAAGCATACTAAACAGTACAGTAAAGTACCTGCAGGATAGGATAGGAAAATAATAATAAGGATATGATAGGATAGGATATGAGCTCAAGACAGGAGTTACAAATACAAGCAGACTTGATTAGCACTCAAACTGTAACAATACAAGCCAAATTACAGCCAAGTTAAGCCACTCATGTACAACATAGACAGAACAGTAATTTAATAGAATCAAAATAAGATATCCGACTAATTCAATTTAGATTAGTATAACAATTTATGGACGAACAATGATTTATGAATTAATTTCAGTTTGAGAATTTCCACTACGATCACGATCACGATAGGAACTACTATCATTCACACAATATCTGCATCTGTTATCAACTCTACAACCAACAGCTGAACTGGTATGCATGTACTAACATAGGAAGGATTTTGGATACTGGTTGGGAACTTGTGAGTGGGAATATCAATACAAATGCACACCTATGAGATTATAGTTTATCCATACTATGTATATATAGCTACAGAGCGGTAGAAAGAAATCAACACACAGTCTACAGGAACAACAACGGCCCAAGTACCTACAGGTGTATGTACGTTCAATTGAAAAAATTCAAGATCATACGCGTATATACGTAGGCACTCATTACGTTACACCACAGTGAATTGAACTGACGCGAATGTGAATTCACTCCTCATACCCAACACGTAGGCAAGTACGGTACGGACCACGTAGGTATGTATTACTATCTCCGCACTGTAAGTATCTCTGTAGTATAATATAGGTAGGTAGGTACACTTAGAGGCAGAACAGAGCTTGTAAGGCAGCTATAAGGCTTGTAAGCTTCCAAAAAATTGAAGCTGATATTATTATGAGCACCGTGATAAATATCATCATAATATAATATAAGCACAATACATGATCATGTTATCATACTGATAGTTTGGTTTTTTCGTGTCCTTCAAGTGAATTGGTTACACTTCTATCCTTTTCCTTCATGCAACAGAGAACCTGAATTACAGTCAGTGCAACAACCAAACTGCAATGCAATGGAAACCATCATCCTTTAAGTTTGAGATAACGATAAGTCTACCATTATACTTTTAATATGAGCAACTTACTTGATTACACCTTCAAACCACATCCACAGCAGATCCACATCCATACGTCCACCTTGTATTATATTATATGCTCAAAGTTAGTACTCAATTCTCAATGCAGACAGAACAAAGACTCAATATATATAAAGTCTCCTCTCAAAAACTAATTCCAATTCTACGTGCAATCTTAAAAATTATATCCCTTCTTGATACTCTAATAAACGCTAATGCGAGGAACATGATTTTCCATGGATGTTTAGATAAATACTAAAATTCAATTTCAATCCACCAGCAGCATTCACAATAACAATAACAATAAACCATGTACATCCAACATTATAATATTCTCATTCTTAATTTCCCGACACATCAATGGTAAAATTATTTGAATCCTTCATTATTCATCACGTACAACTTTTCCAAATCCAAACTTTCCAAAACAAAAACCTTCAGTCAAACACACCCGCCCGCCAAACAAGAAATCCACTTCCACACATCCGTCCACTTCTACTTCAATCAGTCAAGTCAAAACTAATACTTACCCAAGACGAAGACGAAAACTTTTCATAAAAACAAAACAATAAAAAACCAATACAGCATCTGGACTGCATTGCATTGTCTTCCACACATTAATAATCGTAATCAAAAATCATGTAAATACTCGAGTGCCCCCATAGTACTTACAAAGACAAGAGTACCTCCACAGACTAGTCCAGCTCATAATACAACGTTATTAAACTCTTGACCCTCTCGTTGTTCTCTCTTGCTATTCACCATCAGAGTCAGAGTCAAAGGTGGAATCATATACATGCTCAATGAGTTAAAACTTTAGATTTAGGGAAACAAATCGCATGGAAATTTCCAACTCTATTATTAATAATTAAGCGGGCTCCTAATAACTTGAGACTTGAGGCATGAAACTGTGCCACAAAACATGTAATTACTAAAAGCAAAAATACTGCTCTATATAAGGCCACAAAGGAGTTGCCTCATGTCCATGCTCAAACAATCACAAAGTCAACTCAAGTCAAACGATGAAATCATTAAATGAAATTAAATGAAGAAAAAAAAGTATTCATACCCATGGATATAGTAGAGAAGGACCTTACAGACAGACCACAAATAGAGAGCTCAATCTCTCAGCGTTATTATATGAAAAAGAAATAGAGTTACAGCACGCTTTTGGCTTTTATAGGGAGTGTAAAGTGGGTCGCCGTGCCGTTCTTGAAGCCCAAACCAAACCAAACCGAATATTAGTGTAAACATGAGTGAGTGAATGAGAAAAAAGAAAAAGGTACAGGAATCAGCGAATTCAAATTCAAAATTTGTGTACAAAATACGGTCACAGTACAGTACAACACAGTACAGTGCAGCAAGGCATACACATAAACCCAAACACACTAAAACAAACCCCCACAACAGCAGCGAAAGAATACGAAAACGAATTACGATACTTGTACATACCAAGTGCGAATGGAGACTCTGCGAGTGAAATGCACTATAGATGCAATATGCTGTTCAATTCAATGCAGGCTCACACTACAGGCAACTCTCGAAAATGAAAATAAAAAAACATAGCACAGTAGACCAGTAGACGTAGTACATACGAGTGCACAGTGTAGGGAACATTAAAGAGTTGAAACTAAGTGAGCGACCTCAATTCGCGTGAGCAGGCCGTCACATCAAGTCGCCTAGATTCTAATCGTCTTAAGACATATCGATTATATTTCTCTTTCAACTATCCACACTCAACAAAATAATCATAAGCAACACCATTTATTATTATGATTAAACACACTATAATACCAATCCCTCAGAACGAATAATAATCTCTAATAAACATTATACTACACCCTTACTTCGTGCCTCTAGTCTCCTACAACTACCAAACCAACCACATACTTACATATTATATATGTATATGTTTTATAATATACTATATTACTTTTTTGAACTATGATTTGTTTATTTCAGACAGAGTACAGAGTGAAACCTTAACAGTCTTTCAGACATTTTTTACAGGAACGATCATTTGCGTGGGAAGCTTTGGTACAGATGCATACATTACAATTTTCTTCAATTCTTCAATCTCATCGTGAACACTCAAAAAAATTTGATGGATATGGATGCCAAGCCTCTTTTACACGAAATCTTAAATGACATTGCCAACAATTAGGGATGCACCGATTCTTATTTCTTGTATTATATATGCCCTGTCCTGACTTTGACTATATCTAATCTATCAATTCATGCTGCAACTCTTTTTTCTTCTTCTTTCAAGTCACAAAAGTAAGATAAAGATACGCACTCTAGATTTTCAAGATGTCTACAACATTATGAGATGCACTAGCAATAGACCTACATGGATGTATTTTAGAAACTTCAACTCGAACTCGACTTGGAAGCAACAGAAACATTGACAATCCAAATCAAATGAATTAAATTCGCTTAGAACAGTCAACCTACACTGATCGTACCACATACATACCTACACATACTTTAATTCTGATTTCCAATCTCGTCCTGTGCAGTACAGGAATGTATGTATATAGGTATATACCTATAAGTAAAGGCACATGTAAACAAGAATTAAGTTACTGCAAAGCGTACGGAACACAAACAAAATGTCATCCGGGGCAAGAGGCATTAAAACAAAATGAAAACTTTAAAAACGTATTACAAAAATAATAATAGTACTACATACATGCAAAACTGTGTACAGTAGGTATGTACATATGTGAGCGTATGTGTAGGCTCCACACCACTAGATCCACACATAATAAGTACAATAATTTCCCAGCGAGTTCAAGTAGGTACTACACTAAATGACTGTATGAAACTTCTTACTTCTTGTATTATGTGCCCATGCCATGCCCATTTGCCATTATAGACTTTCTGTTAACTTAAACCTACCTCATTAAAGTTAACTAGTTTCATTTTCTTTCAAATACAATTGTAGGTGAGTACACAGTACTCCTGCTTGCTGCTCAATACTGCCGTCTCCAATTCAATTCATTTCGTCGTCGTCCTTCTTTTTAGTCAGTCAAACACATGCCGTATGTTCTACCTACACTACTACCTACAGCCTTTTTAATTGTGAACTGGGTTCCTCTACGGCAGAGATGCACTGTAAACTACAAACCGTCAACTATAGACGTCTGCACATGATACGTACGACGTGCATATGAAACTTCAAGAGCCGGTAAGTAGTAAGTAGGTATGACACATCAAGTGCAGTCGTAGTCCCATGACTATGACTCTACAAAAGACTCTTTCCCCTTTCTAGTCTTTATGAATTACACAGTCAGATTCTCGACCTAGTACAAAAAAAAATTGGGGAAAAAAATCCAATGATTTTTCATACAGGTGAAGTTGGTAATGTTTGGTGTTGATTTTGATTGTTGTTGCTTTTGCTGCTAATGTGGACGACGATGACGACGACGTGGACAGACTGACATGATAGCTGACTTTACAAAACACAATACAATCACAATGAATTGCATGCAGTGTACATAGGGCAGTGAAATGCAAAACATGTACAAATCTAGACATCTAAACATCATCATCAAAACATCTTTGCCGTCACATGAAACAGTGAACCGAAACAAGTTGAAAAACTGTTAGCTTTTAGTTTCCAACTTTTAATACTTTTGAAGGGAAGACATGCGTCTTCCCTTCAAATAGATAGATAGAAGACAACTACTCTCAGGAAAATGTAAAAAAAACTAATTTCATTTAAAGATAATAAAAAGAAGAGAGGCTACAATAAAAAGAAAAACCGCAACACAAATAAAACAACAATGTAGTACCTACATTAGGGATTAGTTTGGTGTACTATACTTGCCTGGTATGTCATAGTAAGTTGTTGGTATTTTAGCTGCCCTGTAGGAACATAATATTTTTTGAGCAGGCCCTGCACGAACCAATCTGTTAACCTTTTAACGTCTCTTTGTAGTGTACCGATACAGCATAAATACATACATCTATTATCTATCTACATTAATTTAATGCACTCCTTCCTTCTTATACGTCGGTTTCTCTCTCTTTTTATGCCTCTACACAAGAAAATACTAATCCTTGTCCTTTACATATATGCAATATACTATACGTGTAAAACTAATCAAGCATAGACAGAGAGGAAGGCCAAATTCATCCTACATAGATTAGAGGATATTTTGATCTTCTTTGCGTCCGTACAGTGTAAAAAGCTCCCTGGGAAAGTAGAATGAATTATTTATCCGTACTTTTTCGAAACTTAAAAAGACATTTGCGTTGGTTTCTCTTGGTATTGGCCTTTATTATTTGCTAGCTATTTAACTAAGGTCCAAAACACACACCAAAAAATAGCACACATTCTTATTCAGTGTACAATTTCGGTGTGTTTGTACTGAAATGTCTAGAATTCTTATTGTATGTAAACTTGCTCAATCTCCAAGTTCGAACTCAAAGTCGAAACGGGTGGAAAACATTGCGTTCCTACAGCAATATATAGAAGAAAGCACATAAAAAAATTGTGCTACATTTGCCTACATACATATTTCAAAATGAAAGCTGTGACTCTCTGAATTGAGAAAGGTCAACCCGTGGTCATCAACTCAACTCAAAACTCATTTCATCCGCTCCTCATATACAGTTTTAGTGTTAGAAGTACACAAAACGAACGGAGCTCCCAGAGCTGACTGAACACGCAAACTTGCAATCTATATATTTTCTCATTCAGCTTTTCATTTCATTTCGTACCTTTAACGTCTCCACAATATTTGATATTTCTAATTCGCCACTCTCGCATAGTTTCGCAGAAAATGAGGCATACCTACTACGTACAACCGTTATTTTCGTTTTACTTGGTTTTTTGATGACGACGTCGCCGTGGTTGTGGACGAGGAGCGATCGACAACCTTAGCATACCATTAGTATTCACATTACTAGCGCCATACTACATTTATTCTCCCCTGTGTTCTCCACATTTTTTCGTGTATAGCAACTCTGTAGGTAAGTATTGTATTTGTTTGTATATAATCGGACTCAGAATCATAATCACGTTGCCTCAAGTCCTTTAAAATCAATGACTATAGCAGTGAGCATTCAGCGATTCAGAGATTTAACATACCTTGCCAATGCTGTTCAAACTACAACTAGAAACATGAAGCATTGGTCTGGCCTGGTCTGGTCTGCAATGGATACGAGGCTTTATTTAATACAGTGAGGAAGTTTCTATTGCAGACCGGGAACTACGTACAGATGCTAAAATTCAAATGAGGAAGGGAGTGTAATACAAGAACATCTAAAAACACTAAAATTGGTGATGTCCGTACACATGATGGTACGTAGTAGCATCATCATTCATATGGGAAGAGCCTACAAAACACTACAGTATAATAGTAATGAATTACCTTGCATTACGCTTACTACATTATTTACTACTACACGCATACTTCTACTTCCTTTCTCGTCTCCGTCTACGCCAAATATAATCTCATGCACAAAAAAAGATGTTTACCAGTAATAGTGCTCGAACTAAACTAAAGCTACATATTTATTTTTCATATTCGACTGAGGTTGAAATTTTGCATAAAGAATAAAGCATAAATGTATTTCTAGTTTTTTACGACGCAATGTATGTAGAGAGAGAGGCAAGGAATAGGAAGAGAACCCACGTTTCTCCTGCCATTCAATCAGACAGTCAGATCATTCACTTTTCCGCCGCTTCCTTTCGACTTCACTACATACGCAGGTAACTTTAACTTGACAAATACAAATACGAGTATAGCATAATTTAGTACGTAAGACTATCAAGTTTCATTCACTCTTTACGGAATTACAGGATTACACAAAACTATAGTAAATTTTCAATGGTAATCATTGATAGTTGCTAGACTACTAGCTGTTATTGTTTGTGCCTTGGTTTTACGTATCTAGTAGGGAATATATATGCATATGTGACTATCTACCTGTGCAGGTAGGTACATGCTCGTCTTGTTTCCATTCACTCAGTTAGACATTTTATTTTTTTCTAGTCTCTTCTCATTTCTTTGTGTCTCGTTCTCGTAAACTTTTTATTCTAAAAACAGAAACCTAAAGTGTTATAGCGTCAATAACATTATGCGTCCACTACATACACTTTTATGTTTTATTTACTACGCTCTGCTCCACTCTCCAACTCTGGTGAGTATTACTAAAAGGGTCTGTCTCCGTAAAAAAAACAAGAGCGCTTGCAAACACTACAACGACAACGATTATCGAAGCATGTAGCATACGATGAAAAATAAAAAGTAAATACACGACAGTACGACATACACACAATGTAGCAAACCACAATTAAGGATGAGAGAAATAAAATTTGTGGCTCCTTCACTTACCATAATACAATTTGGTTTGCCCACAGCCCATAGATTTACTTTTTTGTCTCCTCCTCCAGTGACCAAAACTCGACCAGACTTGTGGCCCAATGACACCGAATTCACATTGGCACTGTGTGCTGGGAATTCCTCTGTAATATAATCAAATGAAAAGAGTCATAAATTAAAATGTCAGTAGCAAGTCAAATTAAGGCTGCACATTGTATGATATACGATACGAATTAATATCAAATCTGATCTTTCTGTATTTGTATACAGTGAACATTTTCACTATCATCTCACACCATTTACACCACCAAGGCAGTACATATGAACATTATCTCTTTTTATATTCTTTTTATATGTGAATCCAGACTATCAACATCATTATAATTATAATCCACTATAATTATAATATATGTAGCATTGGGTATTGGTATGCCTATAATATGATAAAGCTATTTGAATTAAATTAATCGAACGGATGGATATACTTTACATCGCATTGGGTCAAGCAAGCAAGGTAGAATTTTTCTACAGATATTCCCATCTCACAAAGACAAAAACAACATAAATCCACAATCCACCACCCTAACTTACTCAGACCAAAACCTGTTACCACTACCATATATGCACAGTTTACAGATGATGTACATAATTGCAAGGTTTCTTTTTGAGTAAGTCTATGTACACGATGTTACGTATCGTGACCCTCACAGAAAACAAATAAATATATATATTTTTGTTTGTAATTAGCAACTAAAATCTTACCTATGTACCCACACCTCATAATTTGCACACAGTGCCACAGAGTATCAGAATAAATAATAATAAAATCACCATCATTGCCATCATACGTATGTATAGTCATAACACTAATTATTAATTATTGGAGGCAAATACCACCACCACCACTATTAACACGGTTCAGTACAGTGTACTGTGCAGCCTCTCAGACTGCCCAGCAGGTTCAAATTGCCACTAATTAATTATTATATCCTATTTATAATACTTACTTCTATTCACGTACTCGGAAAAAAGCTTACAAGTATCTGTATAGGCTTCAAAAATTAAAACCTAACTCACGAGTAAAGAGTAGAAAAATGCAGAGAAAAAAAATCCAAATCCCAATCAAAGGAAACTCCCATACTTAAAAAATTAGGGAGATAATGATAATAATATTAGTTTTAAATGTAGTTCGGCCAGAGCAGAGGTAGAAAATGCAGAGCAGAGAAGGGAGAGGATAAGTGCACAGGAAATAAGCAACTAAACCCTATGCATTCATACATTCCTTGCAAGCATCCAACACTCAAAAGGCATCAATAATCTAATACTCACGCTAAGTAAAGAAAGTAGACTGAAATAATTAGTTCTGCATGCATTTATGCATGTATGAATACGCGTCTCATATTAAGTCAGACACCACTATACAGCGAAGGCAGGTAGGGAGTTTTAAGTCAGTTACTCGCAGAGTACATTTTTAAACCATGAAAGATCATTAAGCTTTATAACTGAATATAGTAAGTATGCAATAAATACAGAAGCAGTTAAGGACGGCAATAGTAACAGAAACAGCAATTCCGTTTCACTATAATTTGTTACAAACTTTTAACTGTAGAAAAAAGATTGTGAATTCCAATGGAAGGCGCATTCCTAATTCTGCATGAATCCAATCCACCTATCTTACTACTTTACTCCATTCAATGTCTACGTATTACTTTACTATTCATACTCACTATGTACTCCCATTCAGCCGAATGAAGGTAAAGAAAAAGCACACGGTCTGTCTGTTCTCTCTCCTCTATTCTCTTTTGTATACTTGTATTTTGTACTGTCTAAAATAATTCGAGTAGTAGATACAAAAGTCAGTTTTGTTCTTGTCTTGAAAAGTCTTTAGTTATTCCTTTTGCTTTTTAGTTAATAGTCTTTTAGAGTTGGACAAGAAGAGACAACATGAAAAATAAAATGAACTCTCAAAGACTCGAGACAAGACAAAACTCAAGAACGGTTGAATGAGAGTTCTCATTTGTTAAGGATTAATAATATTTTCACTAAGATTAGACTTGCTCACGCGTCAGTCAATCTTATCAGTCAGTCAGGAAAGGGAATTCATTTTGAGAAATATAGCAATTTGAAATTGCAATATACTATAATATATATATACAGCCATAGACAATTCCATTGTTGGACAAACGATAAGTTCGATGAGGAGAACAGTAAGTTGGGCGGTAACTAGGCATTCATTAAATATAATATTACCTACATATAATATACATGCATACCTCTCCACATTGTACTAGTATACTTTATTATCACCTATTAAACTTAAACTCTGCTCAGTTCCTCACACTTACTTCTACACTACAGAGTCAAAGTACAAATTAAATTGTAAACAACAAAATGAACGAAATAACTAACAGAGTTATTCTTCAAGCTACTACTCACATAGAATAATATAATTACAGCACTATACAGCACTATTCGTATTCGTGTCGTGTGGATGAGGAATCCTACTTGTCGTTGACGTTTTCCTTGTCGTTGTCAGCGATGTTGATGAGAGTGAGTCAAATTATAAACCAGTGCCTCAATGTTAGTAAGTAGATTCTACGTAGACGATTATCCAGCTAGTTTGTTTAGTTAACTTAACTTCATAAACAATATAATAGCCCCGGCTTATTATACGTGCAATACGAGTTAGTCAGCCAGACAGAGAATCTACGGACAGCGACTACTGAGTCTACATACGATTAGTAGTTTGTATACGTGGAATGACCACGACCAAGAACAGCACAGAACGAAACTCAATTACTAAATTACAATATACCTCAAATTATCATTATCTCGTCAATGAACCATTTTTGACAAACAAAATTACAGGACGACCTAATTCTTCTGTGAATACATGAATATATGATTATATGGTTCATCGTTATTTACTCCTAGCTACTTACATTACTTACGTACAGCTTATCTTCTAGTTTATTAAGTTACTCTAATGTACGAGAGACAAGTTCAACAACGACATCGGCTTTTATTCGACGTCGACTTCGAGTTCCTTTTCCTGTCTTTCCATTTCCATCTTATTCTTCTTGCTCACTCAGAATGCTATTTCCTGCATTTAATTCCATTCCCATTACATTACAATCCCCACTAACGTAAAACACACGTCAAACGGTACCTTCTATTTGCCATTTGCCACCACCACCATGCAACCACCACAATACTAAACTGCTTCCCCACCATGCTACCAGTTCAACGTTTCCTTTCCCATTCAACTCAGCTTTAGTCCATGCATTTTTAATATATTAATGTAAAATGGATTTAAAGGAATAGAAATGTTCTACGAGCCTATACAGGAGCATATAAAGCACTATTTAAAAGCTTTGAAACAAATGAAAAGCTTCAAAATAGAAACTAATGACCTTAAACAAATGAAAAATTGCAAATTCCAATATTTAAATTGCAAATTATGGTAAGGTAGCTAAAAAATTGGAAGCCATTTACACATATAATTCACACTGTGTATTTTGAGGATAGAACCAGAAGACATTAAAAAATGATGCTTACACACAGGATATAGCAGCTAATTTTTAAAGAACTGAGACAGCTAGCTAGACAAGTAGACATTTAAAGGGTAATATATATGCATGAATATAAGTAACCGTAACCTTTCCATGTACACACTATAAACATTGATCTAACTCTACACGCCGAATGTTAAATGTATAAAAGTGGCCAATCAAGGGGAAATATATGTCTGAGTCAAAGTTTTATGGGATTACATGACTTCATACGAACATAAGTAACACAAGTCAAGCCTTCTGATGGCAACATTACGAAGAAGAAAAATCACTGGGAAAAATGTAAAGTGTCAGCACATACATCACGAAGTCAAATAGAAACGTGAGCCAAATTACATACGATATTTCCCTTAGAAGTTTCAGCAGCCGAAACAGCAAGAGTAACAACAACGGCCAACAATCATTGTAAACAACGAATATTATAAAACGAAAACTAATACAGGTTCGCTGATTTACAAATATAATTATATATTAAATTATGTACAAGTCTATATCTATATGTCTGCAAAATACGTCTCACAGTAAATACAGCAGTGCAACATACAAAACCAAGAAAACAAACAAACAAGGAGAATGTATATTAGTTTCATAGCTTAATGGTGAGAATTAAATAGCAACATCTATAGGGATCATATTATCACATGCATAATGCCTGTGCCTGTATATTATTATATTTATATCCTTGCTCCAAGTTAATAATAAACGTAGCTATACAAACGGCGAACAAAAATATAATTATGGTATATAGGAATCTCAATGTACAGAAACGGCAGCAGAGAGTAAATGTGGCGATAAAAAATAAATACAGACTGTATTATATTCTAAACAATAACAGACGTTGATTTCGCAAGTAATACAAAAAGCAATGCAGACCAGGCAGAAGGTAGTACAAAAATTACAAGTAGGTACATAGGTAGGTAATACAAGCCTCAAAGGCAAAATAAAATAACCACTGCCATGGAACTCTGCTACACCTTACAATGCAGTACTATACTATAACATACTGCCAGTCCCAGAGCCAGATCAAGGGCACCGTCTTCTGTTTTTACTCTATCACCAAATTTCAAGCAGAATATTACAAATAGCATAAAAGGACATAACATATGGCTGTCATAATCACAGAATCGTTTTCAACCACTTTTACCCTAGGTCTCAAATTATCTTTCGTTGTAAGCACAGTGAAATACATAAATGATCGTCCAAGCATTATTTCCAAAGTCAAAGCTTAAATGAATACATAATACTCCATTACATGGTATACTTTATACTTTTTTTAGGTATCTTTCACAGAAACTCTAGTCAATTTGTAAATACGAAATACACAAATTACTTAAATTACTCATATAATTTGCGTAAAACTCTCAACTGGAATTTTTTGTGGCTTGACATGTGGATAAGGCAAACTAAATTAATGGTCAGTACATCACCACTGTCACTGTCGCTGTAGCGTCTTGAAGCCTCAATCAGCCTCAAATCAGTTTCATCCCTGTCCCTATCATATACTATGTACCTACCAATAACCTACATATTAGTCAATATCAATACATACCTAATGTATGCAATGCAAACATAATTATACAGGAACAACCACAATACGCTTGTCAAGTAAATATTACAGATTGCAGTAAAACTACGAGCGTAAAACGTAAACCATATGATGTTTCGAGGCCAACGTCAGAATGTAAGGCTCAATTTTCAGCACAAAAATTCAAATCAAATGGCCGAGCAGGAGCAAGAATTTGCTTAGGCTTAGAATATTAAGAAAAAAAGAGATACGTCCATAGAATAGAGACAAGACACAAACTCAATGTACAACATAATTAATACTATGCCAGCATTTAACTAGGTATACTAGGTAATTATCATCGTCATCAAGTTTTTATCAAGTCATGCTACGGCTCTGCAAAAATTGACAAACTATACTAATGATTAGAAAAATTCACGACTCTACGAGAAAAGTCAATCACATAATTATTACGTACAGCCCGCTGATAGACAGAGAGAAACAGAAGAGACTCTTCTTTTATACTATGTTTTAATTATGCATTAGTTACAGCAGAGCAGAGCAGAACGACGAACCAATTACCATACTAAACCAATCCAGTTCATACATTTGAAAATATGTATGCATAATACAAAGTATGTACACAATCTTGACTGTTCCATTTCATAAATTAAATATTCCGCTTCCACATCGTGCCGTTGCCGTATTTTGTATTTTCGGTATCAAGGATAGTCTCTCCGTCTCTGTACTCCATACAGTCATTTTTTATTCCTAGATGCACACTCTTACTAAAGCGCCGCACAGAATTTTAATAAGAATTAACATGCCCTTGTCGATGGAAACGTCAACATTTAGAAACAAACAATCTAGGAGCTGAGCTATAATATATTGAAAACACCATAAGAAATACCAAAACCATACCTACCCATGCCCAAAGTTTCCTCTCCTACTTCTCCTCAAATATTAATTTGTAATTTTATTCGTACTGTACACTTAACCAGTCTTCACATGAGAACTATGTAAATGAAGTCTGTCCACGTCCAATGGAGAGTAAATATAAATATATATATTTAATAAGGTCTGCCTATGTACTTATTCGTCCCACCTGCAACATCAACGTCAACCCCTTCCCCACCCCCATCCACCGTCATATTATTATGTATACATAGACGTCAACTCGAAGAAGAAAAATTACCCTGCTAATTATTAGACTTCCCATTCGCACTCGCCTTTCACTTAAATGGACTTCCACGAGACGCGAGCACGAGCTGCCTTGAGATTCTCGAGTGGAAATGGTCCGTACAAATATTTCTAGTATTTCCAAGACCCACCCTCAATGTAATGCGGGTCCAAGTCCTAACTGACTGTGAGTAATCGTAAAATAGTAATGAACTTGAGAGTTAATACTGCGGCAGACAAACGTAGAGTAAATACGCTCTGTGCTTCACAGTGAATGATTCACTATTCACAGCTACAGCATGGATTATGGATATCGATACATGTTTCCTTATTAACATAAAGTATGCATATATTAAAAATCCATTTTCATACCCTTACGAGAGAAGCACAAATGAACGAGATATGTAAAATAAAAACAAAAAAAAAACCCATGTATTATGTATACTCTACATGAATTTAAACTAGGCATAGCAAATGATTATTATTTAAATGTCGTGACGAATTAACCCATCATATTGTATTTATAATGTATGCAGAGTACAATAATAATTCTTCATAAAGGAAACGCAAAGGTACATACGCGGTCCATATTATTATAGACATGCACTATCTATACAAGTGACTACCATACCTCCTATCCAATCAATATATCCCAACAAATAAATCCATACTCCAATCCAGCGTGTAATGCTAATATTGTTTTTCCTTCCCAATCATAACTTATGATTGAATATAAAAAAAACAACGAAAAAAACAAAATCCCATATGAGATATATAAAAAAACCAACGAAATCAATGTTGATTAATTTGTAATTTATGACCCCACACAATATCCATTAATCCATTCACATTGGGATTAGAATACAAATTCTTATTTCAACTAGTAAGCACAAGGCATACATTGCATATAAAAATAATACTTTTTACAAACTACGTGCATTCCAATAGCCAAAACTAAATCCAAATTCCAAAGACACAGTAAAGCTCTTATAGTTTTCGCTTTTCTTCACCATTTTTTTATGATACTCACGCCAAGTTTTGAATTTGGGGTTCAGCCCTACTGCACACAGACATAAGGCTGATGACAATAATGATATCATTCACATGCTCTCCCATATTTGGCCTATCATTATTATTGGTTAGGCCTTGTCTCTTGTGCAAATAAGAAGGAACCTTCCTAGAGTAAACAAAAAAAAAAGTTTGATGTTACAGTCAGAATTTTTTTTCCCCCGCTTTAAGGTATAGGTACGCAGTACTTATGCATACCTCTTCATAGATTGCATTGTTTGTATATTTTTTTTATGCAGCATTATGTATAGAGACTATAGGTATATTTTGGAATTATGTTCACTTCTCTTGAGGCGAATATCCTATTTAAATTCTTATTCCGTGTGTATGTACACCAGTACACCTCAATAACTCCATGGAGAAGATAGAAGATACAGAAATTTCATACACATGAACACGAAAATCCTTTTCCTCTTTAATTGTTTCTCATCATGGTCCACCTGAGTGAGTGCGGACGTACTCATTACAGAAACTCAAAGCAAGCCATCTCAACGTGGCGTAGTGGAGAGCGCAGCACGTTGAAGACTATGTTCTATGCACAGAGAATACCTCAGCCAAATCAAGAGATAATATCCTATTCATCATGCTCATCAAGAAGACAGAAAAGGCATCGCTAGGTAACCAACTATAAAAATCCACCATCATAATCATCATCATCATCCTCTTCTCCGTCTCGTGTGCGATACGAAGAAGATACGAAGTTGACTTGGACGGACGTACGCAGTAGGTAGTTCACTTTATAACAACTACTCAGCCACACTGTAGAGAACAGAGAACAGGTAAACCAGGAAGGATGAAATGAGCATATAAAACAAATGTAATGACCTACAATAATGAAATAATGACACAATGTTTCCATTTAAGGATTTTCAACATTAAAAAATACTCACAGTCTGCACACACGATAGTAATAATATTGCAGTTTGAAGCAGCAGTAGGGACTGTCTGAAGAGGGAAGAAAAATAGATGCCACTACATTGTGTAAGATATAATAATTCAAGCTACAAACTGGGTATGTGGGTAAATGTAGGCACATATATACTGAAGCCTTAAGTTAGACTTGGACTTTTATGGAGAGTCCCTTTTATTAAAATATAAACAGAGGGACTGACCGATACAAGACCAAGACTACAGTAAGACGGGATCTATTCACAAGGAATGAGGACCCAGCAGAATAATGAGCTGAGGTCCAATCAATTATCATTACGACTGGAGCTTTGCATATCACAACTACAATAATTATACACAACGTAGCTGGATGTCAAAATTCGACGGCGGCGTTGTAGTATCGTGTCGCGTCATATAACTACAATTTCTACACACCTATGCCAAAGAGGAAGAAGTGTATGTAGTAGTATGCACACGTACATCTTTAATATAGTCAAGTAGTGTCACTGACGAAATGCTAATGGTATTTTTATTCCGTTCTCATATTATGAAATACTTTTTGGTCGCCTGATCAAGTATAATATAAATCCCTCAGTATAATCTGGTAAGGTGAAGCAATGTCCGGGACCCTTAAGGTCGTTGTTGATTGGCTAGGACCTTCTCAGCGATGATTTTGATTGGCTAGGATAAGGTAAAGGAATGGCCAATGGCGATTGGCTGTAGCGTCAGAGTGAGTTGTAGTGGACGGAAGTAGAAAAAATAAAAATACTTTACATAAAGATCGGACTTTGGAACGCCTACCTACCGCCTAGCCTATTTTTTTGCAGAATCAGTATACAGCCTATCGCCTAGCCTATCAGGCTAACTTTACAGCCTACCTATCGCATATATTCAAAACTCGGACTGCCTATCGCCTATTTTTTACTTAGCCTACCAAAGGCCTATTTTTTTAACGACCGACGATTTTTGTGGTAATTAAGTACCGATTTAGGTTTATGAAATTTGTAAATTGATGAACAAGGAAAGCAATTAACCGCGCTGTACTACATGCAACCAATAGTTGTCCCGAGCGTCGGTTTTAAGTGCAGCCTGATAGGCCAAAAATGCCTACTAGGCAGTTTTTGCCTAGCAGGCTCTTAATTTCTTAATGCCTATCCTAGCCTAGCCTATCAATCATTATTTTGGCTTGACCTACCTATCGCCTACAATGAGACTCAAAGAGTGAGAGCGTAGTGAGTATTATAGTGTGTTTAATGTGGGTGGGAGGATTGACTCACTAAATTTAGATTGGCCAAATTGAATACAAATGAATTTTGGCGCGGTCGTATGACACTTTTTATTTACGCCATGTCTCGTATTGAGAAGAAATATTTTTGAAAAATCCACTAAAAGTTAAAGGTCGGAGCTGGGAGTTGAACCCAGTGGCCCGTTTACGCCTGGCCTTAAGCCCTACTCAACCTGTTGAGTAGGGCTTACCTTGTACCTTTACCTTGTCCCTGCCGTAGGCCTTACTTCTAGTAACAAATAAAGGACAGGTAAGCATAGGAGTACATAGTAGGACAACACTATTATTATTATTTATTTATGTGCAGAGGCTCAAATGAGCAATTACAACCAAATAATCAAAACAAGTATGACAACAATATTCAACGTATTATTTTTATTCAGTTTCAGAGTAATTTTCATGAGCGGTTGATCTATCGCTGGCTAGTTAGTAATTAAAATTCAATTTTTTTACTGAATGGAATTCCTGAGATGACTATGGAACAATAATAATATTTAAATGTAACCAACTAATATTGATGAGAGGTTGCTATCCCAAACTCTCAATACTCTTTACAATATATGTGCGTTAACTGCTGACGTTGGGAATGAGGCTAAATAGAGGATAGAGCAAGCAATGGCAAGGCTTCCATGTAGTTAGCTTTTGTTTTGCCATTTCGATTGCGGCAACACACACGTGAATGTTGACACATTACAGATTAGGTCCAGCCAGAACTACAACTGCTGTTTTGTTTCACAGCTTCAACGAGGACTGAGTAGTTGTGGCTACTACACATATGTATATTCTAGGTATTCTATAACTTGGAAACCGAAGTTAACGTAACACTAATTGATTGTATAAATACGCAGTTTAATATGATATAATTTATTTACATGGAAGCCAGCCTTTATTTGACTACTGCGATGTCGATTTCTCAACCATCACCAAACTGCAAACAAACACCTGCATCAAAAGACCATAGACCAAAGACCAAAAATAAAACCAAGCCAAACCAATACCAAACTAACTTTCGCTTTACAGGCAGTCAACAGTCAAGAATAACCTCACTTTAAAGCGTAAGTTGTAGACGTATGAAGTAGAAGTAAGTCAGTAGCTACCATCGCCACATGCTAAAAGGCTGTACAATATAAATACTACAAAGGACGTCGTCGTCGCTTTGATGGTTCTACAGATATTTGTATGTTTTCGCGTTCTCATAGCGATAATACAGATGATAATAATAATATTATAATACACGAAGGAATGTAGCAAGTCAGTCATATGATACATGATACGGTGAGAACAGATTTGGAAAACGAGAAGAGAAATGTGAGCTGAAAATATCTTTGAGGACACATGGATGGACAAAACTATCAACTATCCTTAGTCTACTTCCATTATGTCACGTGTTAACTAGGTAACAAAATGCATAAATAAATATTGCTTCGACCACAAGTACAGATACAAGCTGCTATCTCACTAGCGAGCATACGTACAGGACCACCCCATGTGGAAACTCAATATTTACCATACTAATAAATAATTATATTTAAGAATACGAATAATTTACCTCAACTATGTATTGGAATCCAAACGGCGAAACCAAAATCCACGTGCGAAGATGAGTAATAATAATTCTTACAAAACTTCATAGAGACAGGTAGGTGCTACGTATGTGGCTGGGGGCTCTGGTCTCTGGCTGTATGCTATGCCCGAGCAAGATGATTCATGCTCATGTGTTTATCATTATTATCATTTCTACTTAGCATTTAGGCTGTCACAATAATTAGTGATCATGACTAAATCCAAAAATGTATACATGTAAGATTAAATGTTGTTCACATTCACGATCGCTATCGGGGTAATACATACTCCGTTTCAATTTAAAAATTTTGAAAAATATAATCATATTCGTTTTGTAGTATGCTGCATTCATATGTATGTAGGCCTACTTGTCAAAACCCGTAATAGGTGATTAGAATGATGAGCATAGAGTGGTATATCGCTACATGGGCATACTAATTATAGCAAATAATAATAATATAATTATTATCATCCGTAGGCGTTTATACTATTTGAATTACGTAAAGCTCCTTAATGTGAACGTTATAAAATTCTACTATCTAGATAATCCATATTTCCTCTTCTCTCTTTATACACAATAATAATAATGTCGCTAACACTAACTGTTTGTCACACGCAATGGGATTGTCAGAAATAGGGGTAATCTAATCGCCACACACACACCGTAGACCAGTACAACGTCAGTCAGAGAACATTTAACGCCATTAGTTGAATACAGAATTATCTCAACTGAATGAATATTTTCTCGTCAGAAAATGTAAAGTGTGGGAATTCTTGTGGGATGGGAAGCTCTAGCATACTATAGTCACAGATAGTTTGGCGGGGTATGCATATTTGATTTGTATATTTACATGTGAGAGCATGAGATGAAACATCGTTTAAATAAAGTCAATTGAGTATTCTGTAAGCGTAAACGCAAAAGTTAATCCATATGTACTTACAAGCATACACACGGCAATATCTCATGATGCCAAATATGTACCGACTAATGTTGAAAGTAGATAATGATAATACACACACACACACCATTCGAATTTAGAATTAGAATTCATTCACACTGTTCCGCGTCACTTATTTTGTTTGGTTCAAATTGGATTTGGATGTTGTAATACATTTTTGGATTCTGTTATTTTGTTGTACTTTATGCACTCTGACGATTTTTTAATCACTTTCACGTGAGACTGACAATAAGACTGACAGATTTAGGTCCAGAGTGCAAATATTTTCCTGAATTAAACTTCTAAAATATTCCTCTTATTTCATTCATGATCATGACGAGATGACAGTCATCACAAAAGTCCCATTAACTTTTCACCCCTTATATGTCATTCTATTTTCTGCACAGGATTTGGTTTTGGTACTTTCATAATCATAAGCATAATAATATACAGTAATAATAATAATTACGATGTAAAATAAAAAAGCATATCATAATCATAAGGTGAGTAGATGAAAGATCTAAATTTTTGATTAGCCTTGTTATATGAACTGTTAACTATTCCATCGCTACTGCTACTTATGACTATGAGCGAGACTGTCATAATTTGAATCTCTATAGTGCTCTGCAATTCACAGCGTAGGGACTAATAAACTAAGACCCCATTCAACTATTATTCAAGCACTGCATATTACACTGTGAGTCACAATAAATTAGATTGTACATTATTTTTATATAAAAAGAAATCAACATCAACTTTGAGTTCGAATACTGCTTCCCATAATCTTATTGATCTTAATAAGGCTCAACCATGCCTCTATACTATTATCATTAATATTACTATGTTTACGATTTGAGACTACGACTCGCTCTTAGAGTAAAAGACGACGGCGACAACGCATTCTTTGAATACAGAATCAGATGAAAATTGAACGGAGCAGAGCACAGTACAGTGTCAATGAAATCCTAAAAAGTAACAAAACTATAACTTTAACTCCAACAAGACGTCAAGACCATAATAAAATACGTACATTGAAGAATTGAACTGGAATGGAAATCGAATCATTTGGACAATCATGAACCTAACAACAAAAGGCAAGGGAATGTAGAAGTAGAGTGTAAAGCAACTAAAGTATCTTCAAGCCCACGCATGTGTTATAAATCCTGAAAGTACATGACAATAAAATAATTAATAACTATTTAGAGACTTGGACTGGACTTTAAGTCTGAATTCATTTCTTACACTTATTTTAGTACACAATCATGAATGTTTTGAATTTGAATGTGCCCATGTGTACGGCACAGAAGAAAGGCTGAAGCATACTTTTGGAGAAATATAAATTCAAAATAACAAATAATCCTATTTCATCTCTAGTCTCTAGTCATGAATGAGAGGACCTACTGATCTACGAATTTTAAAAGGCAAAGAACAAATGACTAAGGAATTATGACAGTCAGCTCGTAACAGCTCTTACAATCAATAGTATTAAAACTAACGATAAGCCAGAGCTTCCAATACAAAAGTCAGTAGTACAAAAGTATGCAATTTAGTCAAATAGGAACTCTGTACTATAGTAAGAGATTTACGTAAGTGTAGTATAGAGAAACAGTAAGAATTATAATTTGAATCTCAATGACTTATTTATGTCATCATTATAATGATCATCCCCGCTACTGCTAGAGTCAGAGTTTTATTATCAACTTCAACTTGTAAATACAAAATACTACAGAGAAGTTACAGATACGAGGACTACGACAAGACATGCGACATACTAAAGGGAAAAAGCAACGCAACTTTAGCGTACCCGTAACTCTAAAAGAGACGTGATGACTCAAAAATGACGATGGGAGAAGTCTCATGATCCTCTTATCTTCTACGTTTCTTACCCTATTTCGTCTCACGTACCTGTAATCTTGAGCACAGATATTGTGATACGCTACGCTACGCTGAACCATGTATTCAACAACAAAAAAGCATCCACTCACACTAAAACTACACTCTACACTTTGATTTTAGAGCTTAAGCTTGTCTATACACATACATACATGCAGGTATAATATTATCATATATGCTCTGTCATCCTATTATGATGATGCAACATAATAAAGATATAAAGAAAACAGAATTTTGAGATACCACAAAATTATAATATTACGGTCTCAAGTTTGGAAGTTTTGTAGTCGTTGCCGTCGACGCGACGCTCGGGTTCCATCCACACACATGCACATGGACTTATTTCTACCTGTAGTATTTAATATTTACTAAAAAATATCTAAATTCTAATCTAGGTACATACGACGATATGACATTTGATATTTACGACAGCGACCACTCGAATATGTTACTGTTCGATTTTGCTTATCGTAGTAAAGGCGATGTTACGTATGTAGGTACTGGTGCAAGTAGCTATTATTTTGTGCTGCAATGAGCTCGAATACAGTATACAAAATACAATGTACTGAAGAATATAAAGATATTCCGCTTCAAAAATAATCAACTGTCACTGTCACTGCTCCCAATCGTAATTACAATGAAAAGAGTCAAGACTCACAATAATGAAGTATAGTGTTTACCATCATCATGTTATTATTATTGTAATAATAATATATGGAGAACGACTACAATGCTAATACTATAGAGAAATAGGGACGACATGCGCATACAAATATGTACGAATATATCAAATGTGCAAAGTGCCTTTTACCATTTGCATTCGTATTTGTAAAAATGCAACTGTAAAAACCTCTCCTTCAACAACATACACGGTGACGGCACAGTAGTAGTCTGTCTCTACTACGCCTTGTCATCATCATTCACATGTCGATTGCTACAAGGGACAAAATCACGAGCAGAACCACCAAATATTTTGCTCCTATGCCAATAAATTGTATCTAGCTATACGATTTACTATGACTGTGGGTCAAACAGTAACGGAAATTACTGAACTATTTACGAAAACACTAAATCCCTACATCAAAATCAGGTGAAAATGATATGAAACAAAAAACTAAACCAAACAAAACTTGCAACAATGAGGCATCATTACAAGGTAGATGCTTACAGGTGTAATTACTTGAGAGTAATGTAATAAATTATGCATTATGTCAATGTTACTGTTTGTACGTAATTTGTGTAAGCAGCTTTTACTAATTTTCATACAATGAACATGTATTAACAAAAAAAAAGAAAAAAAAAGTAGAACTACGGATACAGAATGCAAAAAGCCAATTACTGAATTACTACGGTATTAGATCTAGATATCTACAAAGGCACATTAAATTAATATTTATACGAGTTAGAATTAGAATGGAAGGGCAAGGTGGGGGAGGGGGATAAATAAAAGCAAGAATTAAACAATTTATCAAAAAAAGTATTACATATAACAGTACCTAATGGAATTCCTACTTCTACCGAATAATAGGAGCTGTAAGATAAATACGCTGTAACCCAAATAAAGGATCATGACTGGAAATCGACGTATACATCGAGAATGGGCTATGACTATATATAGTAAGTACCTACATAACAATTATATATGTCTATGATATACTTTACGTCATGTTATGCACTACTGTGATGGTAAAATTGTACGGAAATTTTTAGATTATTGATTTATTGATTTTCTTTATGATTAAAATAAATGCGTTCCGATTTTACGTTAGTGTGGCTATACGAGGAAAAGTCAGTGGACTGTCTCTACTTATTGAATTTTCTACTGCTCTATTCTACTGGCTTGGCAAGCCTTGATACTTACAACGTCTCTATGACCCACAACGTTATAATCCTCTCACTGCATTGTGTTTGTATGACTCGAAGTATATATTATGACAACGGACAACGTATTTCTATTTGTAATCTATTAATTATAATCGTAAGAAAGAAGGAACAAAGCAAACATAAAAAATACTGCCTTTCGATACTAGCTTGATAAGTTTAACTTTATTTGGTGAACTTTACTCTTGCAAGCGGTACGCAGTACAGTATTATTTGCATTTGAAAAGATAAAGTATAAAGCTAGCAATAGTTTTACATTTTTAAATACCGTTCTTTAAGTGATTAAACATGGCAATAAATTAAAAAACGGACACTCACTCGCTACTTCACCGAGAAGGAAAAACAGCAAGAACTTTTAAAGTTAAATGTAGATGTTTTCAGGGAAGTAAAATTAAGTTCCCTGTTGTTGAATCTATTGTTCATTGTTCCATCTATTAAACTCTAACTCCAGCTGGTTATAATTAGGGTATGAGGTACTACTGCTAAGACGTAATGGAATTTGTGACCATAGCGAATTACGATTGTAACTATTAGTATTTATTTTGTGTGAAATCCACACGGGGAAAAGATGTTGTACAAATTATAGTTTTATAGTGCAATAAAATTAAAATCGATGGAAGGGCAACTACCAGGAGATTTACTAACTGGTTTCACAAAAAGATTGAAATTCATGTGTAGTATGTAGTAGTAGAGCTGAGTCTACAATTTTCAACACTGAGATAAAAACCCAAATGGAACTTGTTTGTTACGAAATTAATGACGCGGTTCAGATTCAGATCCTATACATCTATTCTCGTGTATGTTATGCACTACACAAACAATGCCACATTTTATTTCCTTCGTGAAATGCCTATATGCCAAGACCAACTGCCAACGCCAACGACCAACACTAACATCAACCTTCAATAAACGGGAAAAACATTTAGTCTCGTAACTACAACTACCACGTGAGCATGCACACTCCAACTCCACACAATAAGCTGCCATTGCCAGTTGCCTCAGATGCACAATTACAATTTTAACTGATAAGGATTCTAAAACTATATGGGTATATATAATTATTATATAAAATATTCTGAATAAATGATTATAGTGAAATTAAATTTCCAAAAAAGCACGTACCGCAATAATTGCATATCTATATTTTCTTTACTATTATTTCCCCCACAATATGCTCAAATCTAATTTATAGGAGCTTTTTTAGCTAAACTATAATCTACTCAATGCGCTGTAATCTACTCCATGTAAGTAAAAACAAACCAACATTCAGTACTAAGTATAAAAGTCCAAATATTGCTATCTCATGAATTTATGATACGTGCTTATTACACACGAGATTCTAAATTCTACTGGAAGTTTGAAAACATCAGTAAGAGTGTACTACATACATGCGTAAGTACAACATATAGAATTACATACTACATGATAATATGCACAGGCATCCGAAGAGCGATTGAACCATACACAACACTTTGAAGTTATAGAAGATTGCTGTTCTCTTTTTCAGCAGATTATTCAGCAGGTCTATCCTAGTTGTGCTTGTGCCACCCGACAGGACATTTAAAATCTCTGTACTTGAAGAAAAACGATAAGACGGAACTTGATAAAAGACTTATTCATGGTAGCTAACATTCGAACATAAGATCAAAGATGGTTAGTTTAATCCATGGATGATATCCTCACATGAATAGGTTTGCATTTTTTGAACGGATCAGAAGAAAATCTCAGCATCATCATTCTTTAGATTTAAATAATGCATACTGCGAAACTGCGAAGTGAATCTGCAGTAGTCAAAAGGAATTCTAAACTCAGTATTTAAAAAAAAGTGATCCACCTCCACAGGCCAGAGATTCACAAGAGCACAAGTTATAGAATTAGGAGGATTATATTCTTGCAAGAAAACAATTTTTGAACCTCACGGTCCTCACAACTATCTTCGGCAACAATTAAAACCAGTGTGAATGTAAAACGCTAAGGTATCTTTCTTTACTCTTGACATGTACATTGGACTTGGACGTGGGAAGCCTATAAGCATCCAACAACAAACAATTATCGTCAAGTTTCCATATAGAGAAACTTAAATTGTGGAGAACCGTTTTTAACTTCCATTTTGTTGTGCAGAAAATCTTGAGATGCCCTTAAGGGTGGGCTTCCAATTCAATGTCACTTTTTTCTTTTCGCCGACAAGACAGGAACGTAGAAGGATCTTATAGTAAATAATCATCACGACCAAAAAAGCCAATAAGCTGTAGCCTCTCCCATGTTTCCCACTGTTCGTCACGAATAAGACGACGACCACTTAAAATGAAGTAACCTAAAGATTACTATTATCACTACCTACTACTAGGTAAATTCCCAATAGAGTTTTAGGTCGGGCAGTGAAAATAATCAAGTTTTTTGAAATCCTAGGCTTATGATAAATATTTAACAACACTGAAGTTTTTTCCTCCGGCTTTCTACAAGTTAACTTATAAGCTACAATAATCGAGGATTGTCTTTTGGAATCCTCTCTTTTTCTATTTTGCCCTAACGACTAACGCAACGATTTGATGATGCTCCATTCCATAGAACAAATTGCACTGCCCCATCCTCACTGTTCTAACAGCAAGGGGTCGTTAATTTTGACTACTACAGACTACTTGAGACTACAGACACAGACTTCGAAGAATCCTCTAACTACCAGCGCCAACCATGTTTCAGAACTGTTGAAGCTCTAATGCCAAAACAAAAATCGAATTCAAAATTATTTAACCAAAGCATGGAACATATTATTGAGCAATTTAACTGAATTGAATCAAATAATCCACATAGTAACCATATGAGCAGACATATGAGCACATGCATTACATTTTAAATTATATTCATTACGTATAATTTACCTAATATAAATTCAGGAGGGAAAAATAGTGTGCTGGAATACATTTTTCGTTTGCTGTCGTCA
>JAQFZE010000149.1:0-37174 GCA_034695245.1 Dicyrtomina saundersi
TTTTATAGGCCGTACTGCTTAAACGGCGGCCACTGATCACCTTTTGGGGGTGATCACCTTTACGCACCTTAGTACTACTTTTTTAACCCTTCGTTCGCAGGACGGGCCGTACTACTAGTATTGTATAAACAGCAAAGCGCCCCATAGACAGAAACACCTTTTTAGTCATCACAAAAAAGCAAATAAGGAATTTTTACTTAAATATAAACTACACTGTTTGACTGCTAAAAATATGGGAAAGTTACATTGGAGCCAAAGTATGCTTAAAAGTAACTTTAACATGCCATTTAAGCAAAAAACGATTTAGTTCCGACAGAATATCCTGTGATATATGTTGCTTTCAAGGCACAATATAAGCATAATAAATTGTTGGGCACGTTGCACAGGAATAAATGAGTAGCCCTTTTCCATACTTGAATTGGATTCGGATTTGTATGAGTTTGGGGATGGGACCGTTCCTTCAAATATGATACGGAGCCTGGATAAAGCGGGACCAGTACCGGGACCGGGTATGATGCACATGGCAATTTCCTCACTGATCCCCACATTCCAGACCATTACACAGGAAAATGTTTTCTATTTATATTTATCTATTTGTATTTGTGTGAAGAATATTGCAGATGCTGCATGACATTACTCTAAATTTTGAAGAAAAAAAATACTGCCTTCTCACCCAAAACAAGGTACAAAACCTTTGGGGGCGGGGTGGAAATGTAGTTTCCTTATATATGCTTTTCAATGATGAATTTCGTTTTTCTTTCTATACTAGGCTAAGCCTATCATAAATGGTATTCTTAGGATAACTATTACTTATTACATTTTCCCTCTTTGTCTAGATGCAGAAATGTAGGATTTCCATTCTTTCGAGAGACTATATTCTAGAGGCTTATTCCTATTATGTAGTATCAAACCTTCGAAATAAAACTGGAGGATTCCTTCTCTCTAGTTCTAGACTTTCTATAGTACGTCTCTCCACAATTGCAACTCTAGGCTTAAGGCCGTAAAACAATAGAAATTTTAATGCAAATTTGATTAAGGTTAGGCAATCAGATATTTGAAACGAAATTAGGAAATAAAATAATTTTGAAGTCTGGAAGAGAAATATAAAAAAATACTTGTGGGTGGATGGCTACATTTTAAAAAAGGATTAAGAAAGTTCTATAAAAATTATTAACGTGTGGCTGGTTTGGTGAGAGAGCTCTCCTTGTATTTAATGAATGAGGGAAACCAACCACAAAGGGAAATTAATGGGAGAAAGTTGATTTAAAGTTATTAGTTTTATGTAGATAGATTCTATATCATGAAACCAAAACCAAGAGTGTGGTATACATGATTTTAAATCCTATCTCTCTCTCTCTCTCTCCACTCTCCGTATATTTTATACAAGGCAGGATCTGGCTCTGCATCTTCTTAAATGTGGACGATTGTGTAGATGTACTCATGTATTTTCACGAGTTGGCTCTTGAGAAGAAAGGCTAGTAGTTGGTGATGTGGTAGTGGAGGGTTGAAAGAGCTGTGTGGGTAAGTAGTAGGTTTTGTAATGAATGCTAGAATGTGTCTGGAGAGAAGCAGAACATCCTTTGGAAGAGTATTTTATTATCTTTGGTTCATGTAGAAAGAAGATATGAAATTAGAAACATTTGTGGAATAAAGAGGATGCTGGTTGAAAGGAGCCAGACAGAGAGAGAGAGAATGAAGAATGGTTTGGTTTAGTGATGGGGTGATGGCTATAATAAAAATCTTAAACTCGTCAGCTCCTGATTCAAAACTCTGCCTGTACATGTATAATGCTAAGTAAGTATAGAAATATACACAGATGTCGAGAATGAGACTGCATGGAGAAGCGGGCAATAAGAAAGTTAGTGAAAGTATTATCTTCTACACATTCACATCCTCTAGTTTCGACTAGTTTCTTGAAACACTTGTAAAATCTCACCGTCACATTTAAGAGGAAAGAGAAGAGTGAACTATCTGAGAGTATCTGTACTTTCACCAGAAGGGTAAAGAATTTCTTCTCTGTCTTTCTCTCTCCCTCTACTCTCCGTCCGCCGTACAATTCCCTGATCTTCATTGATTTACAAATTCATTGTACGTACTACCAGCCACAGAGCCATACACACACACACACATTGTCATGCTTCTGCCACTGCCAGTCCCAATGCCGCCACCCTATTGCATACTAAACCCACCTTCCTCGTGCTGTGGATACCTCAGGCAGAATTTAAAAATCCAGGACAATCTAAAGTAATTGGAGTGATACTAGGTAGATATAGTACTCACAGGACATGACTTTACAGCGAGTTAATTAAGAATGAGCTCCCTAACCTCATCGATCTATGCTATCAAAGATAAAGCTGAGCAGAAGTAGCCAGAGATCCTCTTTATAGGTCCAGCAAGCTACAACCTGTCTCCATAGATATAAACACTTTCTCCTGATTCACTGTCAATAATTTAAGGAAAGTCTTGTGTACTCTCTCCGTTTAGGCTTTCAAATTAACCTTCTGTCTTGTGCCTACTTTCAATTTTCACTCCTGATTTTTTCATATAGGGTGTCTACTAAGGGAGTACGAAAAAAGCGTTTTAAATCCCATTTTTAGATGCGTCCGTATCTGTAGTCCACACTTGTGCTCGTTTCACTCGTTTGACTGATTGATTCCTAGGAAACGTGAAAACCATTTAAGATTCTTTCAATGTCAAGAGTAATGATCTGGAGTTCTTTCGTTGGACTTAAGTAGTAAGTTTGAATGGGGGAAGTAACGTCCTTGATTTTCTTCTACATTTTTATTCGGAGCAATTACCCAACATCTTTACTGAGTGATTCACAGAGCTTTTTGATGCCGCAAAGTTTTTGGATTTGTATTTGAAACGAAAGAAATCCAAGTAAAGTTTTTGTAAACTTTTGAATTGCTTTAGACAGTGGACTAGAAGACTGTTGTTCAATTAAAGCGTTGCAAAAAAATATAGTAATTTTGAAAAACGAGGTCAGAAGGACTTTTTGCCTTTGTAGTTTACACATTTTCACTCCGAGTTACTCTCATGCTGTGGTAGTGTTTGAGCAGTGTAATAATTATTTTTTTATTGGCTTGATTCGCTAGTTGCATGTGAGTTGTGCCAAGGGAGGAGAGGTTACAGAGGATTTATAACTCTTATTGACACACAAGCTCTTTACGATATGAACAACTATATTTGCAAATATTCATACAAGCTAAATCAATTATTACTGTATAATCTTTCAAAATAGGAACGGAAGCAAAACATTTTAATATCTAAAATTAATATAATTAATTTCGCCATTCCCAAATCCTTGAAATTGTTTAAATATGGGTTTCTTTTGATCATGGTCTGCAAAGTCAGAGTTGTATAGATGCAATGCAGAGCATTACCCAGGAAAAACGTAAACAAATCCAACTAGGTATAACTGTGTCGGACTAAATATTTAGTACCTAGTACATATAATATAATTACATTAAGGAGAAAGGGAAATAACGCTTTCAAAAAGCATGTTTTTCTTTTTTCATGTTATTTTTACTAAAACCCATAAATTGGATATTTTTGCAATGTGTGTACATGGGATATGAGTAAAAGTACCTACTTGATAAATATATAGTAATACATACATTTATTAAGAATATTAGGTAATTGTATATGCATGGATTAAATCACGTATTTTATAAGGCTGATGGTCAAAGTCTATAATTAGTATTAACACGTTAGTACTTTGTACAAAATAGAGATCAAGAAGCACGCATGAAATGAATAAAATAAAATAGAGCTCACTCATTTTCAAATGAGAATTACGTAAAGGAAAAGTAAAAGAGAAACTAAATATGAGTAAGAGCGATCCAAATCAAAATGTTGCTCACCATCATGCAATGAGAGCGAAACCAATGCCATATAAATGTCCAGATACTTAAAGCTGAGGCATATATATGAGCACAAGTGTGAAGCCGCCCAGTCCAGCCAAGTTCAAGTCCTGTGAATTGCTTTTCTACAAGTCTACAAATCTACAAAATACAACTGCACACACACACACACACACACTCGCAAACGCAAACAATACAAAATCCTGTACTCCACAATTTCATCATTTTTATAGGTATTTGAATGTATAAGTAAAAAGTGTTGCAATCCCACGTTGTTTCCCCATGTAATGTTGAAAGTATAGAAACTAAATAAAGACGTGAAGTGGGAGCGTGATTTAAAATTCCATCCAAAGTCCAAAGCACAACACAGAATTTCACATTCTACTCCCATCTGGGCTCATATTTTATATTACAACGACGACAACAACTATGTTGATTTCACCAAACGACTAAAGAGTGTAAATTGCTCTCCAAAATATATATGTCCCTTACACATAAATAGAGAGAGAGAGAGAGCGAGCGAAAAATAGTTAGTGTTTAGTTGGATTGGATTGCTGCAAAGTCTCTCATGCGAAGTAGCGAATGTGAACATGTGAAATGCAACAACATCATTATGAATCCCATGTCCTACGACTACTACTACTACTGTAGCGAAATAAAGGGAAAACAAGACGAAAAGGGAAAACTAATGGAAAGTAATACCAAGAACGGAAGGGAACGGAAAAAAAGACATTTTTGAATATTTTTAGATTTTACTTTCTCCTTTCTTGCTCAAGCCCCCTTCGCCACAAATGTAAATGAAAGCATCCTTTTTTCTAGTTTTTCATCTAAATTAATTAAAGGGTGTGCTACATAGTCAATTCTGCTTCAATTATTTTTTAATTCATGTTTTTTCCCAAATTAATCTCGTCATTTGATCTTCTTGTCTTTCACTAGGGAACCGTCCTTTTAAATGATTCGATTCTAACTTAGATTTACTAATGCTACGAGCTACTAATATTCTATGTTTGAGAGCAAGTAGTCTTTATAAAGTGCTCTAAGCGGATTTTATTGGGATAAAAACTCATTATGAGAAATTTTATCAGGATAATTTTTTTTTCTCATTTTCTCATATTTATTTATAATTTTTTTGCTTAAGCAAATATGCACACTGGTGAAACCTCCTGTCTGAGATCCCCACCAAAGATCAAGGTCGAAGTCAAAATCCAAATTTCCGAATTACAAAATCACTAAATCACAAAAACCCGAAATAGGCGTGAGGATAAATAGATAAACAAATTTTTCCACTGGAGTTTGGTGAGGCCGGAGGCAAGTCAAATCCAATCAAATAACTAGCGCTCAAGCTAATAACGACAAGGCGTTGGAGGGTTTGGGGGTAATGGATATATATATATAGCACACGCCGTAGTACAACAGCCTAGCTAGTACATAATATATATTGGCAGAGGTCCTGTTATAGTCCTCAGACTGCTGATGCAGAAATAATCTTCAATTTGTCTTCACCTATTCTGTGTAGGACGTGGACGTGAACTCCCATATCCAGGTTTACCAGCAACAAAATCGTTATAGTAAATATCTGTCTCATCCGACTAAATGCATACATACGTCCACGTACCTACATAGAGTTGTGCTAATTAAATTGTAAGAATATGCTGAATTATTATTTTTAAGTGAAAAGAAATTTTCCTTGGAAGCAAGATTCACATTTTCATTTCTTTTTGCTGACGATTCACAAAATCCGAATTCGAATCCTGTCCAACGTCAGAGAAACCTTTCATTATGAACTAACCCTAGTTTCTATATGACGTAACTGACTTATGGTAGGGAACGGTATGATTTTGGATGGCGGTGAATATGTGGTGAGGAGAAAATATGAGTCTTCACTCTCTTCAATTATCTCTTCAAAATTTATTTCCAATGTCAGAGAGTCTACGCACCTTTTACAATTTATATCTCGAGCATTCATTCATAACCTGTCATGTCACGTCTCGTAGATAGAATTTCAAAATAAATTTTTGGTCTGATTATACCCGGACTTTCTCCCTGGAATTCAACATCATTAATTCTCATTCTAATTCCAATCTCTACATATCCTACATTATTACATGTATACATACACACATGGCTACAACCTCCGCACTTACGCAAAGTTTCTTGACTTGATTCACTTACTCACTCCTTTACGACCATGTCCATGGGAAAGGTGAATCTTCCCATCATACTAATATAAATGGCTCGATATTTTTCACCTGGGATTTATTTTCATTTTCTCAGGTTGAACTTACGGGGATGAGCACTACGATTAAGAGCAGGAACTGCGTCTAGGTTTAGAACTTATATATATCAATACTTCTGAGTTTGTATGCTATGTGTATTATGTTGCTGTTGTATTTTCCTATGAGTTGACATTGCCTCGTAACTCTCACAGCTCCCATCCCCGATACAATACACATTTACGAGTGGAAAGGGAAACATCAAAGTAATTATTATCTCACATTACGCTCGTCTTGAAACTCGTCAGTCTCCTGTCTCCCTTCACTTATTATCCAAGTCTTCAAAGCTTCCTTCCGCCAATCTTCCCCATTCCAGACGCTCCATACTACATAATATATGCCCCACCATCTTTCACCTTGTTACATAAAAATAAAACTCTACCTGTGTGTGGGATAAGGGGCTAATCGTAATCGCAAGACTGACAGATTTTTATCATGTCATGAAGCATGTCAGGAAAAAAGGGGGAGCAGAGCGAAGACGAGAAGCATAGAGATAAATCAACATTTCACGGTTCGTGCCAAATACATGGCTTATTGCTATTCCTATATTGCTACAGCTATTGCCTTGGTTTGGTGCTTATAAGTAGACATATTAATCGAAGCATTCAGTCTGAAGTGCATGGTGTGAGCGTGTGAATGAAAGTATGAATCCTCGCTTGTGTAACTATATTATTAACTTGGTTAGTATTTTAATAGAAAGCAGGAGAAAACCAAATATTTCTCACATATTAATTCATTGATTATAGCGTTTAATCATCTAAAAATTGTATAATTTTAGAAACGTAATTATATTTTCTTCCTAACCAAGCATGAGGTGATTAGCAAAAATGACTAATGACTAACAATAAGCACTTTAATTATTCTATGCAATACCTTTTTTTTTACCTTGTATATGCCTTCCGTTACCGTCCTTTGATAAGATGCTGCTATGCACAAATGTATATAGCTATGGTTATAATAATCAGAATGCCAAAGTGTCATTATACTTTTTAAACGAACATCAAATTTATTCTCTCGACACAAACTATAAAAACGAAATATGATTAGAGTCACAAAAAAAGACATCTATTTTTTAAAAACATTAACGAAGATTGATTCAGTTTGAATTGGCTTTGGTTTTGGTTCGGGCTGGGATATATGAGCTGAAAGGAGGAGTATTATGAGCTTGGAGCCTTAAGTTGCAATCTTAGGAAAAATTACGACAGAAGAAAGTTGTGAGATAGGATGGGATATACAAGGACGACAAGGAAAGTACAGGAGCTCCTACGGGGGAATAGAAAGAAACGGGACGTGACTCATTCTCATTATGAGCGACTTGAACAGCATTGTTGACGACGAGGACTAAGGCCTCTCCTCTCTCCACTCACTTGTGTGTCTTGTTGGTCGAGAGGAAGTCTGCTCTCACTGTGCACCGGCACCAAGACCGGTACAGACTCGGCTTGGCTTGGCGTTGACATTGGCTTGGGCTTCTTCTGAGAAATAATGAATGCTCGTATGTAGTGTACACAAAGCGGGAGCTTTCACTTTTATAAGGAAAGTCAGAGGCCCTACAGACATATTCAGAGACACAAACTCTAAATACCACCGACAAACCACGTACATGTCATGTTCTTAAGAATTCCTGAGTAGAGGAAACTAATCATTGTAACCAGTCAAAATCAAAATCAAGGATATGTTCCGAGTGAAAGCAATTTCCCTATACGGACATGTTCCATATAGACAGATGCGAGACACTTGGACGGAAAAATTGTTAATCGTAAATGCATACACAAAACCCTATAGTATATGCTCCCGTATACACGAAACGATACATTCTGTGATGGTCGTACTAGTAGTGGTAGTGACTCCAGCCCTATGGCAAAGCCCAATTTTGATGACAATGACAATGAGTGGAAAGGGGCAAGAACTGCACCCTCTGCAATGAGCATGTTTGTATATGAAATGGATGTCAATATGTATGCACTACGTAGAATAAGTTATAAAATGAGAATAAAGAAGATAGGGGATAATTGTGAGGAAATCATATAGAGTGAAAGTTGGGTTGGTTGCTACAATGTGATAAGGAGTAAAAAAAAAAGTATGTAATTCTCATCTGCCCTGATGACGTGGTTAGTGTTGGCATTGTGGACGCTGACTTTGACGTGGGTCGTCCGTAGACGCAGACTGACACTGATACTCCTTCACTTCGAACATCGGCCTCTGTAGTCCGTAGTGCTGGTGATACATGTCCTCTCCTCGAGTCATATCGGAATATGTGGGAGACTCTTGGAGAGACGACATGGAGACAACACAGTACAGAGCCCTGAGCTGAGTCAAAAATACTCGACGGAAAGAAAAAGTGACAAGGACGAGGATCGTCTATCTGCGTCTCCTCTTCCAATATAACAGAAAATAAAGAATGAAAAAATTGAAGAAAGCCTAAGGAAGCCTTTTCTGTATAGAAAGAGAAAAGAAAAAGAGAGCAGCCGTATAATCTTCTTTCTCTACGTTCATCATACATTTTTTCAGCTAATAATTATCGAATTCGTTTGGTTATTGTGTTGATGTCGATTTCCATTTCCATGTCTTCCTTAATATTTTTACTTTTGTATTAAAAAAGAAATTTCGTCATTCAAGCTGGAAAAAACCTGGAGTTTTTCCCCGTATGCAGCTTTTACATAAATTTGACAGCAAATTTATTTTACAAAATCATATATACTACATGTGGCAAATAGTTAGAGAATTTAAATACAATTTAAATAGACATTGGTTTGTGTATTCAAATTTAAAAATGTCGATATAGCATTTTTTGTACAATGCTTTTATTAGAAATACTGTGAATAAATATACGTATGTACCTACCAACCGAATGTACACATACAATAATTAGACTTGCAGAAAACTATACCGAAGAGTGAGAGAGGGAAAGTAACAGTGTAGCTGCTAGTAGCTAATAAATACCTTCAGTTTATGGTACATGCTTGAGTTATATGAGTATATCTGGCTGGATTTACCTGTAATAGTAAATGTAATGTCTTACCTGTGAAGAGCAAATTTGCTCCTGGTTCCATGTATCTGCATACGTTGGATACTCGAACTGGGAGCTGGAGTTGACTAGTTGACTGAGAGCAGGGAAGGAAATTGAATGGAGAAAGCTGGAGCTGAGTTCTTTGATTTAACTATTTTCTCCACACTTCCTCTGGGAATTTAATTTCTTGTTTTTTTTCTCATTTGATTCCAATCTTCTCCCATGAACGCGGATTTTGATTTTGGTCTTAGATTTTCATGTTTTCAGAGCCGAGCAGCTCAACATGGATTTTAAAATAGCTAAATAATAATATAAAAAAAAGTTGGACACGTAAATCTAAAAAAAAATGGAAGTAGTCGAGCGTCATCATATTACTTGTAATGTGTTTTTCCCTCACAGCATTTTCTGTGTTCACAACAAGGAACAGTAGGAACTAGGAACGGCTAAACTAGATACGGACGAAGGCGGTGAGAGAATTAGGTACAGAGAACACACGAGAGGAGAGAACAGAGCGAGGAGCTTAATGGGAAGCTTAGATAATCATGAGGATGAAGAGATAGGTGATCCTATTAGGGAAATGGAACTACGTTCAAGATTCAAGGGTTTCTTACCTATCTGCATTTAGCTATATTTGTCGTTCTGTTTGTACACCATGCATGCCATGCATGTGGGTCTCTCCCTCCGCAATGATAGGCACTCGCACTCGCAACTGACACTGGCTTCCCGTGCCCTGACTTTTGCGTTGACTGAAAATGGTTCATGGACGTAGTTAATGTCACTGATGTTGTTGTTGATTTGGTCTTGGCTTGGGTGACAGCATATGAGGAGGGGGTATGATCATCTTGGAAGTGTCTATAGGCTATAGTGTACACAGATACTAATAGGATATTACAGAGACCTCCTAGAGTTGAGTCACCTATAAATAGGCGGAGGAAGGAAAGAGGAAAACGACGTCTGGGGAAGACTGTCGTGGGGCTGGGAGGGGGTGAGATATGAGAGGTTATTTGTAAATGAATTTATCGGGAATATGCATGTCGGGTGCGGAGTACTAATGGGGCTATTAGACTGGCTACCTTGTCGGCAAATAGAGTTTCATCTTGCTTAGTTCACGATCAATACTTCATAAAGTAAATTTCTTATTTATTCATTTATGCATATAGTACAGATACTCCCGCATCTCCTCCCATGCTCTCCCGTCCTCATCCTTTGAATGTACCGCTTCCCATTGACTTTCTACACCAAGAGCTTGACATGACTTTCTCCGTGAGGACGATGACATATTTTTAGTTTGATTAGTCCGTCACCAGTGAGTAAATATAGGGAAAACTCCAAGGACAGTACGGACTGAGTAAGGAAGATGATGATGGGAATGTACCTATGTTATTAATACAAAGATGAGAATGGAAAGCAGAGAAAATCACATCCGCCTTCTCCAAACTTGTATCTACAATCTACTCACGTATGTATCTTCTGTCGACACAGTAAAAGGAACGAGAACTCAAATGACAGACAGTTCATATAATGCTCCCTTGCTCATATCTAAGGATGACGACTGCAACGGGAGCAAGAACGACAACTGGAATGAAATCATGGACATGCAAAATTGACGCTACATTTCACACGTACTTCATCCGCTGACCCAAAATAATTCATACGCATATCTGTCTACACATGTATACATCCACTCAAGAAACTCAGGATGAACCAAAAGAAAGTTTCAACTTTCCCTTTTTATTCCCAGAACTACTACTATCTAATTTTTTGAGAAGTGAAAGGACACTATATTAATATTTATGTTACGTTTGGTACGTGTCAAAATATCCTTCTTTCAACTTGATTCACATAGTCTGATTTACACCTTTAAAACTCTGACGAAAGAAAGACGACACTTTGCAACATCAACATGTACTGTGTGTTTTTACTCTGAGCTCCTCCGCTCAACTACGACTCCGAAGAGTGTTGCTTTCCTTGAGTTTCGTTCTTGTTATTGAAGAGCTATGAAAGTTTGAAAGGGATAAGAGGGGAAAGTTGGAGGGAAGTAGGATGGTTTTGGTTTGATATGGTGATCACCGTCAAAGAAGAACAAGCGTAATTCATCATTCTGTTTGTAGGGGAGAAATGGAATTTATTATGGCCATGGTATCGACCATGCGTGAAATGAAATGAAAGAGAAAGTCTTGAAATCTTCCACTTTGTCGACAATTGTCAACAGATAAATTCATCAAAAAAATTATTCATGTTTTTTTCTTTTTCTTTATTTTTATTTCTTATATGGATGTTCTCATTAATTTTTCATAACATCTTCATTCTCAAATTTCTCATTGGATTACTAACAATACGTTATAGTGAAAATATAGTTATAGTGAATGGCGGCCTTAGCAGTAACGTTAGGCAGTTTTTGCAGGCAAATCTTAACAGTCAATTTACAGCCTGTAAATTAAGGGGAGGTAGCCGTGTTGTGGCGATTTCAATGCAGACTTGTAAATCTTAATAAAGAATGCTTCAGGCAAAAATGCCTTAAGGCGATTTTCAGTTTTTGAAAAGTACATCCTACCAAATCTTAAAACCAAAATTTCAAACGGTTACTAAATGAGGGTACTTATAAACGATAAACTATTCAAACCGAAATGACTTGGCGAATCTAATGAGCTTGTAGTTGCAGCTCAGATTGTAATTAGTTTTAAATATAATTAAAAAAACTGACCGATTTAAACAAATAATATATCATTTTGAAGCTCTTGAAAAATTAAGAAAATGGTTATTTTTTTTTAAGCTTCAGGCTCGTTCAACAATTTTTATGCAAATTTTTCAAAAAAAGTAACTGTTTGTAAAAAAAAAGTGCAATACGTTTGTCGATAAACTGAAAAGCGTTCCGTTATTTGGAATGTACTAGTCACTAGTGTACCTTTCGAATCATATATCACACGTTGAAAGTGGTCAGGTAATTTAAAACTGTGAAAAATAAGCTAAATTAAGTATATAGATTTCTCCTATAAAATTATAGGAGAAATCTTGAAATTTTCTACCTATTTTTGGCACGCTCATGTATTTACTCCTGGACAGGAGGGAGAAAGTATAATAGCAGGCAAAATATGTAAACCATAGCATTCAGTTTGAATTAGCCGCAAAATCTAAAATTCGACATGGCGACCCGACATCCTACCTACTTTTTTTAAGAGCTTTAAAATAATGCATCACTCGTTAAATTTAAAATCGGTCAAGTCTTTCAGAAGACTGATTGACTAAGTACATTGGTAGTAAAAAGATGTCCAAAAGTTGGCTTATAATAAAAACAAAACTGCTAATTTTTTCGAATTGTGGATTTCTTAAAGTTCTCCAATGTTTTTTTCATTTCGTAATCTACTAGACTCCAACTTTGAAAATATATTATATGTTCAAGCTTGTATCAAGTATTTAAGCATAACCATACAAACTATACATATATGTACATAAACAAATAGAAAAACTGAATAATTATAAACAATGTACACATTCAGTGTGTAATATATGCATAATATAAAAATACAGCTGCAGCTACTTTCATTGTAGACTTTTTTTGTGTTGTAATGATGCCTGCGGCCTGTGACTCCCCGCAGTAGCGTTCTCGAAGGAAATATTCTCATCAAGATAATTAACTGTTTGCCATTCATTTCGAAGGAAAGTATGTGACAATGCGTAGAGTAGAAGTAAGGGATAGTTTGTAGACTGTGACTGAGACTGAACTCTTGCATTTTAATCTAGTCAGCTTAATCAGAAGATGAAAGCTGAACAAGGAAGGAGTGCCAGAAGTCACCGAGAGAGTTTTACTTTTTCCTCTGCCATTCAACTTTAACTTTGTAATTATACTTTTTTTCAACTTGTTCCCTTCATTTTGTTGGATTTCCCGTTTTTTACTATCGTTCTGCTGTCGTCGTCATGAGGGGCGTATAAGTTTGAGTTAGCGCTTCCCGCGGTTGTCCTTTGTCGTCAAGTTGTTTATAAAATATCGCTTAGGAACCTCCAAAAAATACATCTAATGAGAGGGTAGTGAAGTTTTTACCTAAGGATGCTGCAATACTTGTATATATTCTGGCATTATTATCTACATCACAATGGGAACGTTGAGACTTATAAGGGTGAAAGCGGAGATTCGGAAGTTTCCCCACTGATCGTGATCTTGAGATCCGAAATTTAGTATTCTCATAAACGACTTTATATTAATATTACAAATAGAAGTAATATTTTCGCAGAGTCTCAGAATTTTAAATTAAACTGTAACTGGAAAAAGCGAAGATTGTGTGAAAGCTAAATCAAAGTATATGAGTAGGTGTAGGTAGACACTAGATGGGAAGGTTAGACTAGTAGTTGACTCCTGGAAATTTGGAGTAAACGCGATTTTCTCTCACAAATTTTAGAGTTTTTCTGGTTTTAATATTATCTTCAAGCCAACAGGGAAGACTTCATTGAATTTTTAATCAGAATCCCTGAAACGTAAATCTATTTTACCGCTATAATGTATTAATGCTTTATATCAATATCCCAACTTATAATCAAAGACCCTATCGGGAGTTCTTCCACATTCACCCCGTACTAATCACCCATTTTAATACCAAAACCCCGTTTGTTAAACAGAAAATGCAGGTTTTCCTTTTCACTAGCTCGAGTAGTAGCGAGTAGTACCGAGTATGTATATAGGTTTTGTATCATTATGTATGCGACCATTCTAATAGTATTACTCATATTCCGGCACATCCCTCAGCCGTCTCCCTTCCCTTTTTTTACGCTCCTCGTATTGACATGTAATTATCTGTGGATACTGGTATAAAATTATCCTACACTTATAGCGTGTACGTATGCACGGAAACACACTATGGGTTATAAAAGGAGGCTGAGGTGAAAGGAAAACGCCACGCTATGCTAGTCAATTTTCTTCCACATCCTCTCAACTCACCTTCTTCTTCTTCTACTGCTTTTGTCTACCATCTCCTTCTTTTTACTTTTTCCTTTCCACATCTTCTTTTCTACACACTTTTCCTCTTTTTCGCTCGCTTTCACTTTTCACTCCTTCCTCTACTCATCCTCAGTCTATTTACCTACATCTTGAACTTTGGAAATTAAAATACTCACCTGAATACTTAATGTGAATTCAAGAAAAAATCCAAATCGATCACTTTTCTCATTTACTTAAATATCTTATTGGTGAAAAATTTTCTTTTAAAATCAAAATTAAACGACCCAGGCGCGTACATACAAAGGAGGTGCTTGAGGCTTCATAAACGGAGTGAAAATAACAGTGAAGAGAGAAGAATAGAGTAAGAGCATACCTATCTATATATCTACACTAGATTGAAGTAGTTGAGGAGTTAAAGAGATGGAATAGAAGTTAGATAGGTGATAGGTTAGGAAGATTGGGTGAAAGTGAATGGGAAGAAAGGAGATATATTCATTTTCATGAATATTAATTTTTCTTCACTTGAAAAACTGTAGTAATGAGCCTTACCACGTCCTCAGTCTGTAGTCCTAGTCATTTCTCTGATATGGCCTGGCTCTCCTGAGGTTGGGGTTGGGACTAATGGTAAAATGAGCTGATGAATAAGAAGAAGCATGGTTGTAAAAAGAAAGAAGAAAGTACAGGGATAGGAGGCTGAATGTGCGGTTTAAACTGGAACTGGAAATAATAATCAAGTTGTAGAAGGCATGTTGAGAAATGATGAGAAACTGATAGTTGGATAACGCATTAATGAACTTACATATAATATGTTACTTCTCCTATGTTTTAAAATTAATTGAACAGAGTAGTATGGCCTAGCTAGGGCGAGCGTTAGGTCTAGTACCAGGGCCTGGACGAGTACATCAGATAGATAAATCTTGTAGTAGATTGAAAGGCTGAAGAGACTTTCTCTTCTTGAGATGGGCTTTCACCTTGTGACTGATTTTCCATGTCAAAGCCGAGATTAAAATCATTAAGACTGCTGAGTGGCTAAAAGTATACATGTGTAAATGTATACTACAAGGCATGAGGAAGGAGGAGGCTCAACTTACTATGAGCTCCCACTTTCTCTCTCTCTCTCTCTCATGGATATTTCATTCCAGCGGAGCTCAAAACAACACAGAGTACTGCTCGAGTCTCGAGTCTGGGTCTCATACTGACGACGAGAACAAGAAGCGAGAGCAAGACCATCGTGGCCGGGTTATGTTTATGTCAGGCTTTCTTTGGACGCCGCATTTTGAAGGTATTTTGAATTTAGGTAAAGAACATAGTATGACCCACTGAATTCATTACAAAGATTAATTTAGGAGCAACTAAAATACAAAATGTGTACTCATTTAGTGAGAGTAGACAGGGAGCAGGTTAGGGGTTAGACTGCTTTAAATTGTCTAATACCCATTTACAGTATGATTTTATTTTTATATTTTTATATTGTAATGCCTTAATTAATGAACTTGGATTATGCATTCGTTGGACAGTAAAATGCTAAGTGTGATACTTGCCCAGCTTATAAATCATATACGAAATTATAAAAAATTGTGTTAATGTTCTAACAGAATTTATTTATTACATTCTATAATAATTACAGAAGTTAAGCCCAACTACAAAGTACCTATGTTATTCTTGAGGTTGAGTTGTAGTGGCGGAAGTATGGATAAATCTAAACAACTTTTAATGCGCGTTGCTAGCAACGACGTAAAAAAACGTCTGGGAAATCATAACAAATTTGCAAGCTAGTAATTAGAGATTATCACGGAAGCACATATACATGTTCCCGTTACACAACTCACAACACGATTTGATGATGACAGAAGAAATAGCAGCAGATATTTGGATAACATCATACATTTAAGTACAATCTTGAACTGCATCTAAAATTAAGATTTATAGTCCCTACCATGTACAGTATTGTACAAGCATAAATTTACTTTATAACAAAATGCAATGTACAGGTTTTACCAAAAGTATGCGCAGTTATTTTACATTATATTTAACATACTACAGGAAAAATGTTACGAAAGTGAAAGTAACTAATGTCATCATCGCTCTCAAGTACATGATATGAGATAAAATATGTGTTTTGGTATTGCAAAAAAAAATATATTTTATTGCATTATTAAGTGTTGAAAACCAGAACTTAGCAAAAAGTTCACCATATACGTAGTTAATTGCATTTTAAAGTTTTTTTAAAAATCCACTTACGAGAATTTGAATTTTTAGGGAAGTCTAGCTCCTGTTCAACTTTTGCGCTGTTTAGAAAATATAAATTATGTCACAACATCCCAACAACTATCTCTCCCGACAACGGGACGTAGGTGAGCATTTAGAATGTATAATCTACTTTGAGCTTGACGCACCTTTAATAAAACAGACGACATGAAAGATGTTGAGGTCGGAAGTGGGTTTAGATATGAGGAAACCAGAAAAGCTGAAAAAGGAAATATGGAGTAACATTTATCACTACAAACTGCTGCTCCAGATCCTACTACTACTACTACTACTACTGATATACTACAAAAAACTTGAATTTTTACAATGCTTTCTCCTGTGGTTCAACTTGACTTTGAGTTTCTCCCGTCCATGCCCTACGCTTAAGCTGTTTCCTCTTCTGTTTTCTAATTCTTGTGCGACATGTGGAGCTACACAGTGTATATAGTAATAAATACGAGAAGAAAAAAAACAAGGCTAACAATAAGACCAAGTTGTGTAGGTAAGGAGACACAGAGCGACGAAGGTATAATGGAAAGAAGAAGCTCGTGGCATAACATAGTTGGCCCTGTTTGATGTGATATTTCCACGTTCACTCTTACTTTTGCTTTGCTTAAGTTTTAAAACCAAAAAACTTGACATTCACTACAGTGTTCTGGGTGTAAATATTCGAAAGTGTGGAGCGTGTGGCACACAAATGTGAACAAAGTATAAATGTATGGTTTTCCCCTGCGAGACTCTGTTACAAATGACGATGGCTGTTGAGTTGCGATTGGAATTTTTCCGTGTTCACTTTATTATATTACGTCTCCTCTTACATCCTCATGCGAGAAACATTACAACGTATTGCGCATTATGTACGTAGACAAGTGTATTTATATAAAAGAAGAGAAAGTATAAATTCCAAAGTATGGAGGAACTGTGCAGAGTTTTGTATTGGGAAAAACCTGGACAACAAAGAGAAAGTTGAGAAGTTCTTTTTTTCTGTCTTTCTTTCACCGAGTTCTTTCCCCTACGTTCATCATATTAGATATTGCCTCATGTGAATTATTTCAGAGTACGTAACGTACATACAAGTACCCATACAGACATCTCCAGTGCTGCTATCATCTCTATTATTTGTATACACATAACAGGATTAAATTATCTACCTTCAAGCCTCCAAAACCCATTGAGAAACGCAACAAAGTGTTGTCCTATTTATATGCATATATAATTATCTACACATACATAAGCGTTGTTTGTAATGTGTTGATGCCCAGAAAAAATTAAGTAGATTCAGTTGAAACTAGAAACTAAATGATTAAATTAATTATCAAAACATCCTTAAATTACAATTTTAAAATCAGCACAATTGAGTTGAAATCATGTGGATTGGCAATAACATTTTCGTAGAATTAGATTGCGATAGCATTCGAAGTTCATTGGCACACGTTCCTTTTGGTTTAATCATTAAATAAATAAGTATACTGGCGTGCGGAAGGGGAAGGGGGCAAAATTGATGCGGATATCACAGTTGTTAGTGCGATTTTTAGTTTTTTGACACGGCGAATAGATACTCGACAAATGCAGCTCCCGGCGAACGGAGACCCGGCATCATGCAGATGGACACAAAAAAGTAGTATAGAATAAGAACCGAAAGAAATAGTTGACTCGACTTTTTAAATCTAATTGAACATTTGAATATTTTTCACGAATAAAATTTTGCCTCGGATACTTTTTCTCTACTTCTTCAATTTGCAAATTACATCAAAGTTGAGTATACATGTAAGAAAGGGCAAAAAAGTCCTATCTCTGCTTAGTACTATAGTAATGGTTTCTTATTCACCTCTTGAAGACGTACAAAGGCTAGCAATTAATTACTATCCACACAACAGTAAAATGTAGCTTCTCTAATACATAAAAAGATTTTTTCTCTTGTATTGGGAGCAAAAGTAAAGAGTATGTTTTGCATTATTTTTGTTTGAAACGATGCATTTACAGTATAATATAATAAGTTATTTTAATATACCATGGAGACTAATGCGTACTGCATGGTTACTTTCACCTTTCTTTTCCCACCCGAGCATAAGCATAATCATATCATATGTTCTGTACAAAAAAAAGTCCTCAACAAGTTTAGTTATGTGTCTATGAGAAAGTTGACAAATACACACACACAAACACATAGCTGAAGCAACCCCAGTGGAAACTTGTTTTGGAAATGGGAGAATGCGTTGAAAGTAAAGTCAATTCTCTGGAGATGTGGAAGTACATTCATTCGTATTCTTAACTTCATCTGTGTACCTACAGCAACCAATGCCAAACTCTCTCTCTCTCTCTCTCTCTCTTTCTGCCCAACTTTCACTCTCATTCCTTTGTACACTTACAAGGGACCAACCCTGCGTGTAACATCCGTATTTTTAAAACAGTTCCTAAAATTTAGCTCTACCAAATTACTGCAGTTCTAAAGTAACTAGGTAGGTAGCATTTTGAAACTTTCGTTCAGAGTAGCACTGAATTTGGAAAACGTTCATGCCGTGTAGCTCTTACAGTTTTTAACCTGGCTTCAACAAAATATCAAAAATTCTTTACTTTATACTATTATAAACAAGGTCATTTTTCGAAATTAGATGAAAGCTGTAGGAATACAGCGCGGTTAAATTGCCAAAATTCAAATCTTTAAAACTTTTTAGGACTGCACTAGCACTGGCACACGTGTGAAAGAACAGCAGAAAATGAACGACATAGTGACTTAAGATATCGGTTACTCTTTTTAAAACCGGAATGCTATGTACATGTCTCATGATTCCCTTCCTAGAAAAGAAAGTCTTCCTCACTCACACAGTCCCTCCTGCCCTCGTCCAGCTCCCACCGGCTCTTCACAGAGTACAAAGTACGCAACGTGCAGCATTGGCCTTGGAATTGCCTCCCATTTCAATTCCTTTACTCAACCATTATTCTTCCTATATTATTGACATTACTTTCATTCTCACTATCAGTAATACGAAAGTTTGTTTCTTCCAACTAATCGCACCTAAGTTACTTCTTCCACTGCCACCGCAGTAAAACTTGTTAGATCAAAAGTAGAGTCAAGTTCAATATCTAAATTTTTTCGACAAATAATAATGTTTAAAGTGTATCAAAATCTACTATGTGCAAAAACTGTGTCCTGTACACACAAAAAAGTTTGGAGCCTCAACACATTTGTCAAGGGGACTCGGGGCTTATTGCTATGGAGGTTTGTAGTAGCTGTGTAAATTGTAAAAACGAGTCCCAAAATTGATTATATGCAAAGATGGGCAGTGAAGGTTAAGGTGGGGATTAGGAACATGAGGGTAATGTGCTTGAAATAATTACTATCACAATTATAGTACACACTTAATACGCTCTCTCCGTCGGCCGCCCCATTATCAATTTTGTTCCATCCGCGACGGAAGGTAATAAATGAGAATTTGAAAATGACCCGACGACGACGAGGGCCTTTGGTAAGGAGGAGGGAAAAGCTTTGAGTTGAAATTTTAATTCCAATTGAATGTTTGAAATGTGGGAGACGTGACGGGGACGGACTGAGGACGAGGAGCCCAATTCGGATGAGATTCCCAGATTGTGCTGACAATAGCTCATGGTGCGGTTGACTTGATTGCTCCTAAGAATCTAATTTCGAATGAAGAGGACAACAATTTTTAGATGCATATCATGTTCTGGGTGTCATGGAGGGAGAATGCTGAGTTGTTGGATGAAGTGAAAGTTAAACCTTGTCAACTCCCGAAACTGATCATCCGCTCTGCACTGCTACTCCGAGTCCTATACTATACGTACGTATAGCAAGTCCGCATAGTTGCCCAGAGGTAGTAGCGTACATACGCTTTGATGATGTGAGCCTTTGGGTGCTGGACTGGCCTGGCTCAAGTTTTTTGAGAGATGGGATTGGGAGGTGAAAGAACCCTTGTGGAATTGAAATGTTCAATTGAAAGGACACAATAAGAGATGATCAAGGTTTTTGAATTTGGATTTTCAAGTATGTGCTCTATATCCCAATATGTAAGTAGGTAGGTACATTGTGTGGCGGATGGTTCTGGTGCTGGTGCCTTATTTCTTGTCCGGACTGTCTACATGCTGCCCCATATCTATGGCTCAGGACCTGTCCCTTCCTCCCAAATGAGGCTCGGCCTCTCGTCTACTAAAAGGTAGAAAGTTTGAGATAGTTTGTGGAGGAGAAATTGTTCCCAACTTCTCATCATGATGAGCTCATCTGTCCAATGAATACAAATTCACTTGGAGCCTCCTCACCCCCTTCCCAAGCTCAATGTACACTGGCTTAAGTATATTATTTAAGAATAATGAGCCTTCTCCCTCCGACAGACTTTTTTCTACTATAAACCTCGCTCCCAACACCACTCCTACATTATACAGATGCCTCCCTATTTGTATTTACTTCTACTCAGAGTACCTATACATAAACAAACTAGAACAGGGAGCTAATCATAATTTCTAACTCGGTACAAACCTGTCTTACAAAATATACAACAAACCAATACTGTTCAATATTCAGTGAACGTAAATGCGTGTGTGTGTCAAGTACATTTCTTCTTCATGTACAAAAACTCTAACTTAACGTAGAGCATTCTAATTCTTACACTATAAGCGTCAACTGCGAATCCTGCAATTTAGGGGGAGGGCTACTCTTTGTCCACTCCCCCCCCCCCTCCCTCCCTCCCGCTAAATAGTATAAGATTTTTAAATTTTACATACAACAAGAAACTGACAATGTAGTGTGGAGATTGGAGTTTGGACTTGGAATTTAGTCTGCTGTACGATGTTGCCTCTGAAGTAAGGTACTCATGTATATGGCCTATTATATCTTTACTTGTGCTTTTATCCACATAAATGCCATAAATTGTATTAGGAGACGACAGACCCAGCTCTCAGAATTTGGACTGCCTTAGACAAAGATGTGAAAAAGTAAATGATGAGGAAGTCAATGGGGGGAGAGAAAGTAGATGTGAAAAGGAAGTTAGAAAATGTGAGGACACAAGTCTTTGGCAGGATGAGGATAATGGACTATAATTAATATGACGTAATTTAAGGCAATTTAACTAGAATTCGTAATTCTAAATCCTTTTGTCATTTCTTCCGTTTTCTTCCATTCCAAGGATTCTCGAGGAGAAAGGAGAAGGAGAGCGAGACAAGGAGGATATAGGGAAAGGAAGTGAGGAGCAGGGAACCGCTGCATTCCTGTCCTGTCTCCGGCTTTCTCCGTCTCTCCGTCTATGTCTGTGTAATGCCTTCATCTTCATCTGACTCCTCACAGTGTACGGGGGAAGGGTGCAGGATTACCCACAGAAGGACAGACAGGAGCAGGGAGACAAGAGGGAGACAGAGACTATGGGAATTAAAGCGTTTTACTCGGAATTGATAAGAAATGTTGATAATCGTCATCATAAATGTGGGAGTGTATAGTGGAGACGTGGTTGTCGACGGAAGGTAGGACATCCGCTCGTTTTTGTCTTTCAATTCTCTAATCTTCGTGTCTCTCTTCCTTATCTTGTTTGTCTCCACTCCCTGTGTCGCAGTCCTGTTGTAACCAGCTACATGGGTATCACCTATATGTGTGTATAGGTATATCCATCTCCCATCCACTCCAGCGTCAAACCATAGCCACAATGCCAAAATCCGTAATTATACAGCACAGATTCTCTTTTCTCTTTATATATTTAATTACATACAATTTTTCCCTACAGTATTAAATACCTGAATTCTAATAATGACTCTGACTTGTTACTTGTCAATTTCTGGCTCGTTTTCTCCTCGTATTCATGGAAATGTATGGCTATTTTTGGCTAGTAAGAAAACAAAATTCTGAGGGTCGAATTTGGAAGGTTTTGAAAGCAATTGAAATTCAATTTAGATATGTATGTCCGCAGTGCACACAAACTGAACTATATGCACTATACATATTCCTCTATTTCCTCTACTAGTTTGAACTAAAGTGGAAAGCTCAGAGATTAAAATAGACTGAAACTGGAACTGGATCTGGAATGAAAGGGAAGTTGGAGGGAAAACAAAGGGAAAAGTGGCTCGAGTGGAAAATGCTACATACATACTACAGACCTACCTACCCACCTACCTACTTACCTACCTACCTACTTCATTTATTATTTTTAAATTCTCTAAACTAAATTTAGGAGCAGCCTGAATGTAAATATACATATAGCCCCCACACTGTATATTTTCCCTAGGCTGTTACACTGCTCCGCATTCAGAAAATATTAACAGCTAAATTAACTTTTTGCTTCATTCTCACAGTGACAGTAGGCAGTGCCATGAAATCCAAACATCGACATTTATCATTTACATTTTGGGAATTATGAATAACTTATAATGATAGAGAGATATTCGGTGACGAGCCGCATTCTGTTTTTTCCATGAGTTATTACAGTTGTTATTTTTTAAGTGGGAGGAAAACATACTATAATTAAACCATATGAAATCATGGGCATCACTCTATTATATATAACTATTATAATATTGCAATTAGTTGAAGAAAAACAAAGTAGTGGCTGTGAAAATGGAGAAATAACATACAAGGAGATTTAGCATCCGGAGAATATAGCACAAAGTGCCTCCTCCTCCTCCACGTTTTATTATTCTAGTGAAATCATTAGAAGTTGTGGAAGATACAAAAGATGACTCCGCTTGGGAGGAAGATAGGACGTGGAATTAATGTGGATGGTCCCTGTCGAAGATGTATGTAGAATGTAGTCGTTGTCAATGAAATGAAATTAAATTCACATGCTGAAGTTTTTGTGGGTAGTGGAGAATTAGTCTGTTTTGCTGGTGAGCTGGAGACTGGAGGAGTAAGAGTCTTACGATTAGTCAAATGAACTCTAAGGGAACTACAAATATAAATAAGAGTCTGAGGCTTACGATTAGGAGGAGGAGGGGAGAGCTGTGACGGAGGAAGATGAAGATGAAGATGAGGAAAGAAGAGCGTCGATTGAGAGATGAAAGTCTCCAAATGAATTTATTTATATTCCAATAATTATCTGTGTAGGAGCTCTCTGCCGTCAAGTGAAGGAGTTTACTTTATGTTGGATCCAGTTGGAGACGCGGAGGAAGTAAAATATTAATACTTGGTCCAAATTACTCGTGAGCAATTTTCACGAATTTCCACGTATTTCCCAATATTTTAATTCCGTATTAAAGTTGTTAGTGTCAGTTGAGTCTATACACAAAGTCCTCGTCCCTACTTCCTCCCTCCCTCCAAAACAACAGTCCCAAATAGTTCTTCCTTTTGAAGGTTTAGCTTTTCTCTGGCGGGGGCCAGGCGTCCTACATACGCATATATTCACCAAAGTATATAACATGGATGTACCTACGTTAGTTAACTCACGATTAGTGCAGCTACATAATATATGATAATGTCATATAATTAATTGATAAAATAAGAATTTTAACCGTGCATACCAATTCCTTACATTTAAGGATATAGATTCTAAATACTGATAATAAATGCAAACCAAGATACTGTACCCGTCTTTGCCCTCTCCAAAGTGTACAAATAGAACATTCTGAGTCCGTGTTGCGTTTAGTCACATGTTGAAGATGGAATATATATCGCCATCCTTCTCTCCCGTCTTATTATTTTTACTTACTCGCTCCTATGTGGTTCACAGATGGAGGTGTACATATTATGCATGGCGTATGGTGCTGGTGGAGGAAGGTTGTGGGCTGCCGTAGCGACCGCCACAGTTGCCGCCAAAGGAAATCCCGAAATCCTAAGCGAGGAGAGGAGGAGGAGGAGGAGGAGGAGAGAACGGGCGGAGTGGGGAGAGTGGAGAAAGAATGATATTAAATTTACGAATAAATTCTGAGAGTTCTGTCGTCCATGTGTACATAATTAAATATAAATGAAGAGTATAGAAATAGAAATGGAAATAGGGAATAAATGGGAGATATTAGTCTGCATATTTTTGTCTTGCAGATAGAGTGGCTGTGGTACGAGAGTGAGAGAGAGAGAGACACTGAAAGAAGGGACTGTGGGGAAGGGAAGTAAAAACTCAATTAAGTTTATTTAACTCGCAGGTAAAAGCAATTAAATCGTCTAAAATGAAGTAATCAGATTCCCTCACTGTACAAATTGTTTTCTTCTCTTTCCCTAATGAATACTTTCCTCTTTTCTGAACACATCGAAAGAATTAAGGAGTGGAGAGCTTTGGCAACGGATTAAATTTGGGCTTGTTTGGTTTCCTTGTTTTGTGTAGTTTTTGTCTGTGTAAGGACTGTGTGACGCTCTCTGTGTCTGTCTATGGGAAAGTTGTCCAGAGTCCGTAGAGTTCCTAGTCCGTTTTCCCTTTCGCCTTCCGTTTCGGCATCCGCATTTCGGGTTTAATTGGCGGCGGTGGGGCTGGTGCTCGGACTGGTGGTGATGGTGATGGCAGCGTGGTTTTGAATTGAATATTGAATTAGATTTCTTTGCTATTTCTATGGAGGGAGATGGGAGTAATTGGACGGTGAGGATGTGTAGGATCTATGAGACACTCTGCTTCTGCAGTCACGCCGAGTTGGGCTCAATCATGGTTGGAGCCGTTGACGTAGTCGTCCTTGTCGTTCCTGTTGTTAGACAAGTATACATCAATTCAAATCAAATCAAATTAAATTCAAAATCAGCCTCATTTGAGGGAATCACCCAATAAAGTATTTATGAAAAGTATACAGAATTTCCCCACTATGATATATATATAGCTGAAGCTGAAACCGCAATAAATGCAACCAGCAACCACCATAATGCAACAATCTAAACCCAGCTGAAGACTAAACAAAAATATACACCCCAATCATACGCAGTGCATACAGTATAGGAGACTAGGACAAATCATGTGAAGGAAAAAATTCGTTTAAAAAGTGTTAGAAATCTACAATTAGAATAAATAAAGAGGAATCAAATTTTAAACACATTTTTTCTCCCATCCTTCATCGTATAAAGTAATCCTGTTTCCACCAGTTTAATTACGTTATGTTACCTTAGCGCCCCTTTCACATTATGGCAAATGGCTTTCTTTCACTCGGCTCCGCAGCTCCTTTCGGCTTCACTCTCCGAAGAACTAAAGGTGAGAGTGTGACTGAGAGTGAGAGAGAAAATGAGTGTGTGTAATATATGGAATCGTTTTTGTGTTTTTACTCTCCAAGTTTTTACACGAGACCAGCAGGATCGGAGTGGAGTCTGTGTCAAGTCAGCTGGGACACACTCTCTCTCTCTCTCTCCTTTCATTCCTTTTATTTCTTTGGTCTTGGTTGGATTAAGCATTTCATTTGCATTCTCGAAATCCGACTCCGACTCTAAATCCAAACTTGGATAGGATTTCCATTCACATTGTCTCGCTCTTTTTAAATGTAAATCATTTTTGAATGTGTATAATTTCGAATTCTTCGCTTTACAAAAATAACCTAGAGACTTACGTAATTTCATACAGTAGGTAGGTAGGCACGTTTAATGTTTTTTTGAGGTGGTCAAAAAAAGTTTTTAGATTTATTATTCTCATATTCATACCCAATTAAAATAAAATGTTTTAAAAAGGGGTTTGCACATAACTGTTATTGAACATTGTTAAAGAATTTTCAGACATGCCTAAAACTTTAAAGTACCGGCCGCTCCCTTTAAATATCAATGTATCATTCAAATAGTATAATTACTAGCAGAATTTAATTATGACATAATTATTGTGAAAGTTGAGGATTTACAGAGCTTTAAACTAATTAAAAGCCGAGTTTTTTTGACAAAAGGTTATAAAAATAAAACACGCATTATCGGCAAGATTACAGAATTTTCTGCTTCGTGGCTTGGCTATTTTCTGAATGCAGTTGTGAGGAAAACCTTCAAAATCGCGCATCATATTTTAGATTTCGTTATTCAAAATTGTCCCTAATTTAGGTAACTTCTTCATCTGATTAATTCCACCGGAAGCTAATAACTTCGCGGTCCGAGACCCCCGGTAACTAATCGAGACCCGGTGACTATTTGAGCCCCGGTGTTTCTTCTCACAACTGATAACCCCGATTTGTAAAATTTCGGTTTTTGGATCTAATTACATATTATTATAATGAAATCTGGCCAGAATCACAAAAACTGATCATCTTCAAAATCTTCATAACATTTAATTTCTCTTCTGGTAAGATGTCCGCTTCAGCTTCAAATGACATTTTTGGAGCAACCGATTTATGACATTAAATTTTCGTATAGTATTTTTTGGAGCAAAGATTTTCTGGAAAATAAACGACGAAGTCACGTGCATAGATACAATTCAACAAGGCGACATTTTATGCTATGACAAGTCTTCTAGAATTTGTTGCATTATAGAGCCTACAGTTTGGTTTGAAAAACATGATGACCAAGCGAGGGAAATTTTTATTTGTTTGGAAAATTATTTTTTGAAAAATTGATTTTAAAAAGTGGGCCTTAAAAGTATTATTTTTGTCCATTTTTTGAAAAAAATGAAAACTTTCGAATTTTGAAAAATCCTGAAATAACTTTCTAGAAAACTGTCTAAGGATCAGAAAAAGTCTCGTCGAATTCAAGAAGAAATGTAGAAGCTACAGGGTGCCAAAAAATCAAAATTTGAGTTTTTTTTTAAACTTTGGCGCGCCACTGTTACCGAAAAGCGCAAAATGCAGTCGAGTTACTTTGAATCTGAGCTATTTAAAACTAGCCTGGGTTTTGTGAGTAGTAGGTTTTGAAACTGGCGGGTTACATGTGAAACCATTCCCTTGTTAATTTGGCTTGTTCTTGTTTGTTCCTATCGGATTGTGATGCATATTGTGATTGTGCACAATCCAATTTTAGTAGTTTGTGATTGTGATTTTGACTGAACAATCACAAACTTCAATTTGAAACTATGCATTTTTGAAAAATTTGTCTTTTACCATTCTGCCAAATGAGGAGGTCTCGGCAGCCCAACTTCTATTCCCAAATATGAAACTTGTTGACTGAAATATGCAAATATAAATAATGAAAGGAAATATGAAATACCGTATTTCCTGAAATAAACCACGGGCCTGTAATAGCACACGGGTCCAAATTCAACACGTCGTACACGGGTCTGTGTGGTACAAATTGAAATAGTAAACGGCTCTATTTTACACACTATTGTATGGCAGTCCATGGGCCAGTTTTAGTGGACATGCCTTCAATGGTATGCTTGATAGAGAGGTCTGAAATTTTGTGTTTTAACCTTTCCTGTAATAGAACACCCCGTGGTCTATTTCAGGAAATACGGTAAGGCACTTGTTCAAACTATTTATAGGTTATTTTTAAAAAATTATTTTCTATAACCCTAAAATCCGGGTTTTCTTCAAAACGGGTAGCCTAAAATTCAAAATTTAAACTCAAAAGCGTAAGCTACCAAGATCAAACCATAAGGCTTTGGTAAGAATATTTTGTGTCATTTTGAAATTCTACAAATAAAAAAAACAATGACAATTGCTACCAAATTTTCTGGAAATTTGCACGAAATTTTATGTCCATGAGGCAGTGATAAAAACTGCGTGCGCAGCAATGAAATGGACCACTTTGAGTGAACAGTAAGTAATAGTAGTATTTCGCAGTCGGTGTTAAGCTTAAACATGCTTTTAGTTCCTCATTTAATTCAAACATTCAATTGTGTTACCTCCCTTAAAGTCACTATAAAAGAGCTTTATAACAGCTGCCACCACGTGACAGCTTCCCTACGAAACACACTTACCGTAAATGACCGAATGCCTGGGAGCTTATTTAATTTTTTGGGTTGACAACCCTGCGCTTGTTTGAGCCTGGTGGTTATTTAATTTTTTTAAATTGGTCAAAAAATGAAACTATTTCAGACAAAATTATGCTCATAGCCGCAGTCTTTATCTTGTTTTTTATAAAATTTGAAAAAATTACAATGTATATTAAAGTATTCTTTTGACCAAAATGTGATACTATTATTATTCAGCTATTTTAAACATGTTCTATAATACTTGTATCTTATTGCCTCTACTGAGCATATCCATAAATTCTACATGCATTAAAATGATGCATTCTATATGGTTGTATCGGCTTCTGGACTGGTCAGTCCATAGGCCGCGGAAGTCTCTGGACTACCCTTGTGGACTAGTCCAGAAGAATCCTGGGCTTCTGGACTAGTCCTTTGGGCCAAAGGACTAAACTTCTTCTGGACTACCACATATTATACACTCAAGAAGTTACGTGCGTAAAACGTAGAAAGTGGTACAGAAGAAATTGACCTTGACTACTTGTTTTCCTTTTCATGTCATAATATTTAAAGAGAAAACTATTGTGAAAATTCAACAGAGAAAATCTGAGAAATCATCAATTAGTTTAACAGAATCACGACACAAAATACAAACTCCGTCTTGTTCTCCTCATACAAAAGCAACCAGGACTGTTTGGATCTTTCCTTTTTCCAAGTTGTGATTTTGAATTTTTTCCCTTGTTTCTTTACCCTTTTACTTTCTTTGTTTCCCGTTGTTTTATTTTCTTGTGTAGTAAAGCACTACAGTGAAGTATCGAGTGGAAAGAAGTGGAAAGTAAAGTATGATGAGGATGAAGATGATGATGGAGTATATAAGAAAGTTGACTGGCATGAAAATACATACCTAGCTACGTATTGAAATATACATAATGTGCAAACAAAAACAAATGGAAATAGAGCCGATATATATGTTAGTAAACACGTACATACATGAAGAAACGTGAGCTTATACTAGTTAGTAAATAACAGAATGTAACATACAGGGAGGAAGTCACTATATGCTATCCACAGTGACAAGCTAACTTTTCCGCTCTGCTGCCGATACTGATTGCCATCTCGAACAGTAGCAGGAGGAACAAGGAGTAAAAGCGGTAGATATGAGAAGTGGCTTGTGTTGCGGTAGTAGTTTCTAAATAAAATAGTTTCAGACACAACTTTAGTTTTTTCTCCCAGATTTTTGCTCTACTGATTTAGAAGGATGCAGTGTCTCTGTAGAGTGTATACCACTTCGTATTCCTTTAATGGAAATCCAAGCATTTATTCCTAGTCAGTAGGATGCTATAGGGAAAAAATATAATCTGTTGCTTGTTTTACATTTTGTACATTTTTTGTGACAATGACATTACCAACCACCGGAACGGCTGCTTGTTTTTTTAGATTTTATTTTATTATTCACAAAAAACATTCTTGACTGTTAATTGTCAGCTTGTATCAAAATAAAGTATTTGTCGTTTTTGCCGTTTTTCTCCACGGGCAGATTCAAGGATCGGAGGAATTGTGAACGAGAAAGTTGCATTGTCCACAAATTAAGGCATAATTAGATGCTATATTAATCGACAGACACTTATTATTAATGAGAGTGTTGCAAAAAGTTTAGTTGCAAATTTTACATGCGTCTATTCTAACATCTTACTGTAGTAGTATTGTACAAATTTCGACGTGAGAGATACCTTCTTAAAGACCGTGACGACTACATTAAGAATCATTTATTGCTTATTCTAATACTCTTATTATTTACCCGTGATTACCCAGTATTAAACCAGCATAGTATGTACTACAAACCAAGCTACATTATTATGTTGGGAAATGTTCAGACAGCTTTGGAGGATGTTGGATTTGGATCGTAAAATTTGTTTGAAAAAAACAAAAATTAGGAAACAATCCCATTTTATGGATAACTATAAAACGTAAAAACCTACGTCATGACATCACTAAAATCAATGTAACAGGTTTTGCTATATTCATATATGTTATCAATATTATTGTTCTTTTACTCTCGTGATTATTAGTACTCCATGTTTATCAGTGTCATGCAGGAGCTTAAACTTGGAAAGCTTAACTTTTCATAACCTATGACATGTTTACTTTTAGTTTATAATATACAAATTTTTATGTGCTTACATGTGTAGTGTACAAAATTCGGTGTAAAAGCTACTAAACAAAATCGTCAAAAATTTTTAAACACAGGGTATGACGATATTACGGTATGCGCATTGCTTATTACATTGTGCATAAAATAAATTAAAAAATATAGTATATACGGTTGGTGTGGTATAGTAGTATATATATTAAATTAAAATATAAAAAGATGGACCAGTTCCAGTTGTTTCAAAGGATACATAAAATAATTATCAAGAAAGTTAAATTAAAATTCCTTGGAATCGAAATCAGTGCGGTGATTTTATTTGACGGCTTTCAAAATTTGAGACTATCAAAAAGAACTATGAAATATTTTTAAGGCTCTGCTAAAACTAACTAATATTATATAATCATAATAAATAAAGTCCAGTCTTTAAGGAACTAACGTTATAAAACCTTAAACATTGAAAGGGCTGGTCTACTAATTCCATTTGGAACAAAAACCTGGTCTGTGACTGAAAGGCGAGTGTAAAAATAAATATAATATAGAAAGGCTTGAAAATCATATACCATCCAAGCTAAAGTAGAGCTCATCATATATTAATTAATTAAAATAATTTTATACTCTTCTAATAATAATTACGTGGACCGTTGTAGAAACTTTGAGAGTTTTGAACAAAGTGGATAGGGGAGAGTCAATGCTTTACACACGGAAGGGGAAATACGACAAAGCCGAGACGAGCCAGACATGTGCTCCATATTAATTTGAAATGCTCGTTAAAACTAAATGTGGAACAAATTCTGTTGCTCATGTTCGTCTCGAATAACAAATAAGATTTCTGCAGCTATTGTAGATAGGAGGTAATTGCATCGAATCCCGATCCATATCAAATAACACTCACTGTGCCATGACGGGAACGAACGGGGACTGGAACCCGTTGACTGTTGACGGTCCTCGCCCTACTACTGTGAATTACAGCAAAATAGTTTTTCAACAGTTCCAGCGCGATATAGGACGAGCGTTCCAGTACGTCAGTCAGTCCTTCGCTACCTTATAGGAATCAATGAAATTGAAATTTTCTATTTTCTATACACACATGTCCTCCGTCTTTTTGCTCAACAGTTGAGCTGGGAGGCTGCGAGTTGAGTCGATTCAATGATATGTAAGTACTTGCCATGGTAAGGATGTAGTTGTACATCAGAAAAGTATATAGCCAGAGCAGCAACAACTAATGAAAGATATATTAATAGGTCACCAAGGTACAAGGTACTTATACATAATGGCAACTGGCACATTTTATCCAACGGTTCACGCTTAATTTATCGGAGGCGCGGAGGTCAGACCGAATCATTCCGGGAAATAATTGAGGTCCGCACAGTCCACAGTCCACTCCCATACTTGTGGCCATCTCCACCACTGCCCTGCAATATACACACTTTATATATCTCATACTTCATTGTGTGAGCCCCATACTAACTGCAGATACCCACAAGGTCTCTAGTCTCTGTAGTCTAGTCCACAATAATTAATTCCTGTGCTGCATTTAATTGTGAGTGGAGGTACTACGAGCAGACATATGGACATTTTGATCCGGCCGTGTTCGCGTATTTTCATCTCCATCTACGTGAGTAATGCCATTATTTTACCAAATAGGGTATCGCATTCATATTTCAAACTCAATCTATATCGTCGTCCTGAAGAGATCGTTAGAAGATTAAAAACAGAATTAAAATTACAAATACAAATTAGAATTATTAGATGTCGACAATCCGGGCAGGTTCCTATTTTAGATTACACCAACACTCTCATATATCCTAGACAGAATAAAAATATATTGGAGTCAGGGCATAGAAGACCAAAGGAAAAAGAAGAAAAAGCACAAAAGAATATACATATAGGAGGACACTATATATGTATATAGATGATGGGATGGGATAGGATGGTTAAAATTGAAAGTAAAATTGCACTTGAGATAAAAGAAATAATATGAGAAATACTTCCATGGATTATTTTTCAGTTTTTTCAGAACACATTTCAAGAAATGACTCATTCTCTTTATGTCCACAGTAGACATTTGAGACAGCTCATATTCTTCTTATTTTGTGTGTGTGTGGGTGTCTCTGCATGAAAAAAAAAGAAATTGGGATTATGTATTTGTTCAGAATGTGAAATAGAAAAATCTGATGATAAAAGTTAGGGGTTTGTGAAAGTCAACTTATTTTTCAGCTTAACTGAGTAGATGGATGGCGGATGGCGGATGTGGATGGGAATGGTGAAGGTTATTTGTATATGTTGCAATGCAGACTCTTTGGTTTACTCGGGTTGGTTTTTAGTATGGGGCTGCTGGAACTACATGGAATCTGGTGTATGGGGCTTGCTTCAAGCCTGGGACTGGGACCTTCTTCGGATTTCCTTGCAATGAAAATATGATGAAAGAACTTTCCAACTTTTACAACTTATACAATTTAAATGACGTTCTAGACGTGACAAAGGGTTTTAACATATCTTCAGGTTCACTTGACTTGACACGCTATTTTTTTTTTAACATTCAGAATTTTAACAGAAGTGAGCATCAGGATTTTTCTCCGTTGGCTGTGAAGTTACGTAATATTTCCAGCCAACCTACATCATGATAAAGAATTACTCTGGACTCTCCATCGTAAAGTAAAATAAAGATATGAGTAAAAATAAACCGCTGTATTAGTCTCTTTCGATTCCCTCCAATGCACAAATTTTACCAACTTTGTATAAGTAATTTACCTATTAGTTCATTAAACTGTACAGTCTACCCACATGTCAATGAAATAAATGGACCATGGGATACGTCCCCAAGGTCTCTAGTAACGTAAGTCTCTTTCGATTCCAGTGCCCCATACTCCATCCAATCCATGCCATGGTCCATACTCCATAGTATACCAATACCAATACCAAAGGCTGACCAAGGACCATGCTATGAAGCCTCGTAGCCTGCATCGCCCATTTCCTTAATTTATTGTGGTAGCTATTAACGAAGTTCATTTTGAATACTTTTGCAGATGAGTATAGAATGTAATTTTGTGCATTTAATTTTGTATGAGATTCTATTAATATTATTGTTGACGAGGTTTAGTTTTTGTAGTGTTTAAATTATATAAAAAAGGAGCATGACTAAACGAGAATGGAGACAGATATAGAGGCCACAACATTTAATCAAGAGGCATCAGGTTGAGACTGGGCAAAAAGTGCCCGCAATGCTTTCTCTTGACAAAATTGAGAAGGACGAGAAGATATTTCAAGGATAAAATAGAGCGGCACTAAATTTTGCACCGACGAAAACGGCATTATGATACAACAAGCGCCAATTTTAAACATTCACCAATTTTCTTATTGTGATTTTCATAGCAAACGCAAAACACGCAAAGGTAAAACGTTGAATTGCGATTGTGATTATATCGTGAATTCGTGTGTTCCTATTAACTTAACAGTTAAGGTTGTTGCTAATATTGAATTGCTGTTATAATTGTTACAACTTTGAAATGACATACAGTGGTTGGTAGTTAGCATAATTTTAGGGGTTTTCTGATTGAACAGATTACAGTTGTTATTTATTGTTATATTTAATTATATAATTTGTTTTCGTAAGATTTGTATTTGTGTGTTTCTGAACTCTGAATGTCTTAAAAGTAAGTAATTTGAATTAAGTGCTATTCAATTCAATCGCGTAGAAAGTCCGGATTAATTGAAATTAATTAAGCACGTTTGGTGACGTGGTCGTAATATTAAATATTGTACATTGTAGCAAATAGAAGTTAATCGACAGCATCTGACAGTATCAAGTATGGCAGCATTTGACGATGACGACGATTATGTTGTTGTTGGAACAGCTTTAGAACCCTTCGAAGATGGTAAGTTTTAATATTTAAGGTTTGGAATTTTCGTATATACTTTTATCATCTGGTGTTCATATGGTCACATCAGACAATACTATATTTTAATGCTAAAAGTTGTAAGTTGCTTTAATTTTGTGACGTGTATTCATTGCTCGAGATCTTCTTAATTTAAATTACTATTTATAATCACAGATGCTGTTATAAGAAAAAAACCGATTGCCATTCAAGATCAAATAGTTACTGATGATCAGGGACGACGAAGATTCCATGGTGCATTCACCGGAGGATTTTCAGCCGGATATTATAATTCTGTTGGATCTAAAGAAGGATGGGCGCCAACTTCCTTCAAATCAACTAGAAACGACCGGCCTTCCTTTAAGAATCAAAATGCTCAAGATTTTATGGATGACGAGGTAAGTTGAGGGATATGTTTTTCCGATTCTCCGTTTAATTTTGTAGCGTTTAATCGTGTCATTTATTTGGGCATACTAAACAATGCTGTCTTGTAAAGTTTGTTTTTTTAATTTTCTTATATTCTTTAAATTTGTAATTCGAAAAAATTTTTCAGGACAAAAGTGCCTTCGGAATCGCGCCACAATTATTACGTCCTACTGAAGATTTCTCGTCGAACAGAAGGGATTCGTTAAAAAGACCCAGGCCGACATCGGAAGGACCTATTCCTGGCGTACCTGTTCTTCAACAAATCATTCAACCACTTCTGTAAGTACTGAATTTGTATATTGTAAATTTTTTCATTATTGAAAAGAAAACAAAAGTACAGTACAGAACAGATTTCCTTTAATTTTTCCTACTTCAAAGATCAAAGCCTTGTGGAGGATAGAACATTTTCTTAAGTACTTAATTATTAGTTTTTATTTTACAGCTCATTTATAATGGCATAGGTTATCCAAGCTGTTTTAATTGAAAATACAAATGTAAATAGACCAGTTGCGTCCATGTCTCAACACCAAACCTATCGCACCCAATGAAATAATATTGGCAATTAAATCGTTATGAAGTAATTTTGAAAATAGGTTACAATCGAAAACTTGATGTTTCTTAACTTTTAGTATGTATTAACGTTGTTTGTGGTCTTGGGGTTGGCTTGGAGCATTACAATTTCAACTTTAAAAATTAAAATGTCTACTCACAAGAGTCGAATTTACTATGTGTAACTTCAAAAGTTTTGTTCTGAATTGTATTTTGTTGTTGCTGTGTTTTTCAGAGAATCTGTCGGGGTGAAAGTTTTGCGAAAAATGGGATGGCGTCCTGGACAAGGTGTTGGTCCGAAAACGCATAAAAAAACTCGAAAAAAGAAAGTTATGAAAGAAGATAACACTAACAAGGATAAGCCAACAGAAGTAATTCACGAGAGCGTCAAAGTATACTCGTGTTTGTTGCCACCGTCATTTTTGCGGTCAGATGATGAAGATGATACAAATTCAGGTTCGTCTTCTGGCGACGAAAATCTTCGTCCATTACTAGTACGCCCTCAAGATGTAGACTCCCCACTTTGCAACCCGAAAGAAAATATATTTGGTTTGGGATACAAAGGCTTAGATCGAAATGCTGTTTTATCAGGCCATGTTGATCTTTTTGGACCAGCGCTGAAGTTTAAAGTTGACAATAAGAAAATGAGCGTCACGGGAGAAGTGAGTTATTTTGTTCTCGCAAACTGAATATTGAAAATATAACTAAACCCAATTATTGATTCATACATCATAAACATGTTTGTGGCATTCGGTCAGAAATAAATTGCATGCTAATGCGTCTGAAATGTAACTGCTAGACTCTAAAATTTTAATACCTTGGTTTATTATCGTTTGGTAGGCTTTTGGCATCGGTGTGTTTGAAGATGACGATGAAGAAGTATATTCAAGAGATGATATGACACAGTACGATTTTGCACTGGAAACCCCAGCCGAACGAAAGCGTCGGCTGCAGCAAGAAGGCCGGAATAAACGAAAAAATAAAGATACGAATGATTCACTTATCCCAGGATTTATTACAAATAAAAGTCCTCCTACTCCATCGCAATTTTTCCCACCACCCCAGCTCCCTTCTGATTTTCAACCTATTCACGCTCAAAAGAAATCTCGATTTGGCAATTTTTTTATGGTATCTCAAGACCAGGAAAATTCCTTACAAATTAATAAAAAACTTGGTTTGGATCGGCATCAGTTAACTCGTGAAGAAAGACACATTCTATTAGAAAATGATGAGGACCGACGAGTACTGCCTGCTATAGAAGTCCCTCCAGCAAGTCAGCCGTCACAGAGTAGTGCACCAAAAATTTCGTTTACCATTGGGTCTACAAAATCTCCTGCTCTGAATGCCAATTCTTCCAATAAAGTAGAGTCTAAGCCTGAAGATTCGTCTGAGAAAAGTACGATTGATAGGATTGAAAGGTTGAAAAAATTCACCGAAGTTCTGCAAGCATACAGTTCGGAAAAGCCCAAAACGGATAATACAGCTTTCAAACCTTTCTTAAAACATCCAGGGAAGCAAGAACGGTACGATAAATATTTAACGCTCAAAACAGCTGGATACGCGGGTAAATAAAAATAGAGTCAACATTAACAAATTATTTCATGGCGTAGCTGGATTTCGTACCAGCTAGTATATTTGGATGATTAATACTATTACCTATATTATATTGTCATTCCTATATTTAATTTATTTTATGCATGTCTTTTGTCATTTGTGCTCTCTTATAATTTTGTTATGTCGTGTAAATCTGTGAATAATTGTTCACTCGTAAACTTGTTATCTTTTTAGAGTGTTTACGAGATTTGCAACCTCAGGAAATGACAGAGTGGGAGTGTGAGAGAGAAAAATTGGAATTTGAACGTGCATCATCTCTGTACCAGCCAATGAGTGGTGAAATGTCTTCTCGATTCGTATCAGCCAAATCTCATGATATATCTCACATAGGTATGTATGACGCAGAATGTTGGCGTATCGGTTGTAGGACATTTTCCTCGTGGGCATTATCCTCCCAGGACATTTTCCTCCCAAATCGTACCGAGGGCATTTTCCTCTCAGCATCATAAACACAACCAAAATGAGCGAGTATTCCTTTACGGAAAATTTGTGTATTCATAGATTTTCTCCATAATATGCAAAAATCTTAA